>JAOWCC010000577.1:117193361-117256442 GCA_030867875.1 Actinernus sp. WN-2022
AGACGTAACATGTGGAATCGAATTTTTAGTGAGCAAAAATTTATACATCATTTTGTTATTTAATTCAATTTTATCCGTTATCTTTTCCTGTTGTCCATTTTTATGCCTAGTCTAGTTTTATATATTCTTGCATTTTTATACTTAAATTTAGCTAGTTATAGATTAGTAGTTTTTTAGATTTTAATATTGTATATGTAGAACGTAGAGCTTTTTATATCACTGTTTGTATTTTAACTACTAGGAGGGCCACAAGTTTATTAGCGTTGCTATTATGTGTTACCCTCGCTAAATAAAGTCTTTATTATTATTATTATTATAACTGTTTATTTTTCGGTATCTTAGCCAATGCTTTGTTATCTCTTCAGTGGTAGATCTAAGACAGGTGTTGCAGAACACTTGAGGTTTCCATTATGTAATATTGGTGTGTGTACAACCAAATTGAAATAAACATGTTTTACTTCAGCCTGTCGTCAACTTTTCAAGAAGGCGCAACTCCTGGGATTCACCACAGAGCAGGTGAGATCAAAACATACACGAAAGCCGAGAATGAGTTTATATTGTTATTAGACAGTATAGTGTGATGTTTTTACGAGTCATGCTTTGGGCGAGTTCAAATACAAATTGGCACGGTTACCGACATGCTGTAGTTTGTCCCACTCATACGAAATCTGCTCTAATAACTTAACCTATTTAGCACCATTAGCTTTTAAGAAGATTTTGTTCAAGACTGCTTCGCCTGTTCTATTTAACCCTGACCCTGCATCAAACCCTTTACGCTGTACATTTATGTACGTTCCATACTTGTGAAGACATCTGTGTTAAGACTGGACACCTCATTATTTTGATTCCGTTTTTTTTAGTTAAAAGCGCTGTGTCATGGTTTTGCGCATGTCTGGAATCAATGTTCGATTGGTTGCTGTTAATTGGCTTCAAACAGTTAAAGTCCCCTCCCTTAACGCTTGATTGAAAGGAAATACAATACATGAATACTAGATCTCCGCACAGTTTGTTAATCATTTTTGCACATTTACTTTGATTTCATCCATCCCACACGTGTGCTAGGATAGTCAGTAAAAACTACTGAAAATAATCTTGTTCCAGCCCGGAACATGAAGGCGTATCCCTCACCGTGACACAGCTCCTGTCAAAACATTCCTTTCCGCAACATTCCATCATTGTCAGTCATTGTATGTTCATCAGAATGTACAGTTTAATTTATTGTTGTTTTTACAGACACAGAATGTCGTTAGTACTCGGCGGAAGTGGTTTGTGCCTCCCGCAATGACCTGCGAGTTTGTCAACTATTATAACGGTACGAAATGTATAAAAAGTAGTTGTGCTTTGAAATATTTAAGGTGATCAGTCAGTGTTAAGTGCTGGTTAGCGATAAAACGTGAAGAGCATGACGGTTTGTGCTTTCTCTGAACTAATAAACTTCCAAACGTATGTGGCGCTAAGATGATGATAACAATATGACATTGAAGTGCTCTGATAAGCCCAAATTTTTATTCATTAATTTCGATTCTACATTAAGTAGATACGTCAATAGTAAAATATGTCTTGATTTGAGTGTTGGGTCTAGGAGTTATAGGGGCTTCTATTTCCAATATGCTAATTATGTGGTATCACTGGCACAGATAAATATTTTTTTCTACACATCAAATTTACCAAAGATAAAATATATGTATAGGGCATATTCACCTTAGAGCTAATTCACTCTTTTGACCTGGTAGCCATCTTGGATTCAAAGCGAGGCAATCTTTGTGTTTGCAAGGTTAGCCTCGCACTGAGGGAATATCAGAACGAGTTTAGCCATTCAAAAACAGAGGATTGCCTCACTTTGAATCCAAGATGGACACCGGGTGAAAGAGGGGTTTCTGGGAAAACCCCACCCCTCCCCCACACTTCACCCTAACCTTTAATGGTTAATCATTAATAGAACGATGCATATCTAAGGGAGGGGTGGGTGGGTAGTTTCCCAGAAACCGGGATTGAGTCTGAAAGAGTGAATAAGGTGGGCTTACATATCATTTTCATTATAGGTCTCTTTCTTTTTACTTTTGCCACGAGGCAGAGAAGTATACCTTCTGTGTTCACATACATTGAACATACAAACCGACAGAGGTGATAATTCATCCCCTGTCTTGCTGCTCTTTAGATCGTGATACCCGTGCAAGGGAGATGCAAGAGCGACAAGTGAGGCTGGAGACCAACAATAAACAGCTACAGGAAGAGGAAGAAGTTCTCCGGGTCAAAGTAGATAAGGTGACATTGACAACAACACAGCAACGTTTTACAAATAAAGGGGCACTTTCAAACCCCAAATGATTAACTTTCTCATGACGAAAGACAAAAATAACTACTCAGATTAATAGTGTGTGCTTTCCAGGTATACTGGAGAACATTTGGGACAACTTTGCCGAAGGATGGCAAAGATTCGAGTGGATGAAAAATACTGCTGTTAAAGTGCCTATAACCCCAAAATAATATTTTTTACATCGATTCTGTATAGAGCTCTGACTAAGAATTCGAAAAAATAAAAGTGTGAAACCAAACTTCAACGAATTTAGTGGCGTCAAAGTTAGAGAAACATCCGTTTTGGGCCCCCTGCTTCCGGTTGGAAATCGGCGCGAGTCTTATTGAGTGCCTGGAGCTGTGACGTCAATCGGACACCTTTTTACAACAACTACCAGAATTCTTTGCACGGTTTCTTTTGTTCTTCTAATTTAGACCATTGTCTTGCTATCCTCAAAGGAGTTGGAAAATCTGAATAAGAAAAAGAATTCAAATAGGAAAAATGTCCTTATTATAGTATAATCAGTAGGAAATAAACTCCATCACAAGAAAGAGCACATCGAAATTAGTACATTTACCAAGTTTGGTGACATTTCATTGGATATTTGCTATGTGGTGAGCTTTCAAGAGTCACAGAAATAAGAGATGTTTGTATGGAATTGGAAGGACGCCTTACTATATACGCGTCACAGGTCACTAGTCTCCAGGCCCCCAATGTGAATTGAAAACAGCCACATGTTCTGGTTCTCAACTTTGAAAGACCGTGAAAAAATTACAGTTGAGTTTTAGCTTTAACTTCTAAAGAATAGTTTAAAGTTTCAACAAAAAATTAAAAAAATTGGGGTTATAGGCACTTTAAGAGAAATTTGAGTAGCACAGAACCTCTCGAGACCTGTATTCTGATTGCACCCATAATACTATACTTCTATTGTTTTTGTACTGCACTTTCTAAAGGTTAGTGTGTTTTCTATTGTTGGGTAGGCCAACACTGTCGCTCGTTTCGAAAAGTTCCACCCGACCCAGAAATTTAGAGCAACTTGAAATTGGTTCAATGTAAAACGTAATCAAGTTTCTAAAATAAGATTTTGTAATCCACTTTAATCTTTGCCATCATCAATCGAAAAAGTTTGAAAAACATCCGGACAGTCACATTTCTATTTAATCTCAGGGTGTTATTGTTGTAGTTTAAAGAAACTTGAAGATTCCATTCAGTCGACAGTGCCCCTTGAAATAATGTCCGTAAAAACATCCAATGGACCACAGCAGTACCTCAATCATATACTCTTATTTTTCAGCTGACGAGAAATCTCCAAAGTCTTACCAGTACTCTAAAGAAACGCAGAGAAGAGGGCGTGCTGCTTCACCGATTCCTGAGCGAGCTTGCAGAAAAGGTATTAGTGTCTGCTAAAGCAATTGACAGTTTCGACAGCTGCAAAATGAGCTCTTCCCCGCTTAGTTACTGTTTCTGCATCCCACAAACCGAGAAAATTCAAAATCAATATGGCAAAGAAGGCTGAGTTCGGTGTTGGTCTTCGTAACAGTCCGAATGATTTATCGATTTCTTACCTTTTGCTGAATTTCTAAAATCTTTGTGAAGAAATCAAGCCTTGTGATTTTTTTAAATCACCTTTTGATTGTACATAAGGTATTAACACCTTGTACATAAGGTATTAACACCTTGAATCAGACAGTTTACTTTGATCGCTTCCAGTCGTATAACGAAGAAGGCTATTGGCTATAGGTTTCTTCCTTCGTGATGTTTAATATTTGTGACTATGTTAATTTGCTGGACCGATTTTTTTTCGAATTTCAATATTCTCCCTGAAAATCGACTTAAGATATCCGTTGTTGACAAACCTACTATCGGACAGGCAAAACATATCATCGGACACGCGATGTTTCTGCTCTTTTTAACTATGGAAAACCTTTAAAAGATGTTTGGATTAAGGCTCGAGTTATTCAGCGACTATTTAGACCTGTAAAACGTACTTCATTTCGGGCAAGCGTGGCGGGAATAAGTAAGGGTTATTTTTAGGGTTTGAAATCGGCGATTTAGTATTTTTAGGGGTTGTCCAAGCGAAATCCATTTTTCAGGGTGATTTTTATACCATGAGGTACATTTTTGGGTGGGAAATTTTTCAAGGTTTGGATTTTTTTACGGTATTTTTCGAGGTTTTCCGACGGTCACCCCTACCCTTTTTACCTTGAAGAACCTCCCCCCTCCCCCCCGGGGGATATTGGCCTGGAGCAAGGAAGGAATAAATCCCATACCCCCGAGCGGTAGGCCAATATAATGCTTATTTGCACAATGGCGAGGTTTTCTCATGCTACAAAATAATAATATCTCTTTTCATAAATCATTAGGATCATTGTTTGCCTAGTGCATAGTTGCATAGGGCAGTAAGACTATGGAACGAGCTGCCGGACAACATTAGGGGTATCGACAGTATCAAGAATTTTAAGGTTGATTTTAAGAGTATGTTGGAGTACTTTGGCATATCTTTATATTCGCATATTTTTACTATGTTATTATCATTAGGATAATTCTATATATTTACATATTAGGTTCTAAGGCTCCTTTTGTGAAAACATGGCAGATCTTGTGTGCCTTTAGCTTTAAAGCCAGTCACTCGTGTTTTTGCCGTTTTCTTGAAAGGGCAAATGACAGTTTAAGACTTTTCTGGCCTTTCTATCCCATAATTGATCTCTAGGTATTTTATGTGGGGGGGGGGGGGGGGGGGGAGGGAGGACTAGTTCAAACATTTTCGCGAATAACTCGAGCTTTTAATATATTTCGATGCACTATACGGCAATACAACGTTCTTTTAAATGTAGATTTAGTTTAATCGATGGAATTTTGTTGTATTTTGAGTAAAAATACCAGAAAATGGCCTTTTTCTAACCTAACCCCAACCTCTAGCTCTCAAATAAATAAATTATGGGATAGATCTAACACAAGTAAATGATGGGATAGAAAGGCCAGAAAAGTTTTAACTCTTTGTCGTCCGATTGTGTGTGAGCTCAATTGGTGAAATCCTGAGTGCTAACTCAACCCTCCCCCTCAGTTCAAGTTTGCTTAGCCCGGGGTAGTTAAATACTGCTGACTTTTTAAGCTGAGGGCTCAAACTTTCTCCACAATGCCATTTGGGAGAATTCTACGAACTCGTCGACAGTAGGTATTGCAACTTCTGTAGGGTTTCCAATGAAATGTGCTCTAATTTTGGAGAAAAATGCCACTGTCAGAGAGCTTGAGGACATCATTAAGTCTGAGGATGGCTGAAAAGTACTTGGTTTGCTTCTAGTAGGCTTTATGAGGGGATTTCACAGGGTTTTCCTGTTGTGTTTGTGCTTTCAGACACAGAAATTAATGCATTATTCTCCATGGCACCTTTCTATCACAACAACATCGATATATAGAGAATATACACAGTCTGTGAGTTGTTAGTAAAGAAAACAGTTATTTTAGAGTAAATGCTAAATATGTATTCAAATTATTGCAAAGTTGAATGAGTTGGATGACGTAAGATAAAGAATCGACCCAGGCTTTTTCTTACGCGGTCATGGGTCAGGAAAGGTCAAAATTTCACCATTTTAAACAAGCATAGAACATAGAGTATTCTCTGTAAGCCAAAAATTTCTTCGCAGAAGTACTCAAAACCTTTCAAAGATTCATATGTATAAAAATTGCAAAAGGGGTTAGTTGCACTTTAACCTATTAGGATGTGTTTTTGTCACTTTAAAGCAACGGCTTGAGTCCAAATCACCGCTCTTGGTTGTAGGGGTAAAATACTTTTTTTTAAACCCTACCGGAGTCCCTTTGTGGAATTTTTGTCCATTACCCAGCATGCAATTGGAGGTGGGTACAGGAGAACGTGGTGGAGAGAAATGCAGTGACAAGAATAGCGCGGTTTACAGTCGCTTGGTGTGGTTTGGTGGTTGGAAAGATTAAAGAAGGTACTGTAACGACTGAGTGCTGATTTTGTGTTTGCTTTTGATTTCAATGGGAAGGGTGTTTTGAGCCGATTTTTAGCTTCTTAAAATTCGTGAAAATCGAAGAAACAAAACGATCGCCAAAACAAATGAGCTTTTCTCCATAGTGAAAGAGTCGAGCGATCGATGTTATAGCTCTGACTTTTAAGCCATTTATCCCTTCGCATAATATCGCAACATCGTCTTTCCAGCATGTCTAGATGTGATGCAATAATTTTTCTAGTATCGGACAAATGCGTCTTATATTTACAGGCTCGGACGGTAAAGAGTTAAAGCAACATAAAATACCTAGAGATCAATTATGGGATAGAAAGGCCAGAAAAGTCTTAAACTGTCATTTGCCCTTCCAAGAAAACGGCAAAAACACGAGTTACTGGCTTTTAAAGCTAAAGACACAAGATCTGCCATGTTTTCACAAAAGGGGGTATTAGGTTCTGAGGCTACTTTTGTGAAAGCATGGCAGATATACATATATATTCGTATTTTTATATTTGTAATTACTTAACTGATGAAAGGCCGTTTTTGGAGTGATTAATAAAGTATTATTATTATTATTATTATAAAATTACTTTTCACAAGGGTTCGTATTGTTTTTTGTCTCCATTCTTTCAACCCACGTAGCTCGTAGTTAAGTGGTGGATAGGACAGAGGACTAGAAACCAAGAGAGCGAGGGTTCGAGTTCGATTCCGGGTCGTAACAAATTCCGTTTTTTTCTATCTTCTTTCATGTTACTTCTTGGTTGGTAAAAAGTAAGTCAGTAAGTTCTAAGTTGTACTCTTAGAAGATGCATGAGGGATTAAGTCGAGGGAAATATACATTAAAATGTAATGGGCATATGTGGTAAAGCATTGATAATATGCAAGGGGAATATATAGGACAAAGAAAGTGAGAGGATATGGGATATATTGGACTTAGTAGAACAAAGGGAACAGAGCCAAAGTAACAATAAGCGTTGTTGTTGCCTCGTTGGTTTAGTTATTTTATAGCTTCTTCACGTGCTATAAAGTGTTCCCCCGAGTTTTCACATTCTTATAATAAACCGTTTCTTTGCGATAACTTACCTTTCCTTTGCCTTTTTCACTATATATTTGTTCGTTTACACACTCTAGGCAAAAAGGAATTCCCGCCAAAAGGAATTCCCGCCAAAAGGAATTCCCGCCGCGCAGCCGCACTCGCGTGCCCGTTCGTCATGTATCATCCACAGGGTGTTGTATGTGCGGCGGAGTTTGGTTTAGAATTTACTCGGCAGTGGAAAATCGCCAGAGCACACGATAAAGTATATTCACGAGGTTGACCGTTAAAGTGTTCTGGTGGAGTTGTGCTGCTTTCGGGTTAGATTTTACTCATTTTTGGGGATCGCGTGGTCGCTGCAATGAAGTACAGCACGAGGAAGGAGCGCCATTTCTGTAACAGGTTAACAGAAAGTCTTCACTGAATTTTGAGAGTCAAGAAACAAGATGATGGGGTTAGTATCGATATAAAGTGAAGAGTTTCGGACAGGCGTGAAAACATTTTGGTGTGCCTCCTCTAGGGAGATATTTATTTGTTTACATGCGCGCCTGAGAATTCTTTCTGTCCGATAGTAGGTGGTAATACTTAAAATTTTAATACTTTTACCAATAGCTTTTAGATTTTTACAGTTTATTTTTTTACATGACACACATTGATAACAACAATTCTATAGTGTTGAAGTGTTTCTATCCTGTATAAATATTCGTATTATTATAATTGTTGTTGTTGTTGTTATTGTTGTTGTTGTTGTTGTTATTGTTATTGTTATTATTATTCATCTCCTTCTGAAGAGCTTATGGGACAATATGGCGGTCGTATTTTCCCGGGGGAACATTCACTGGACAATCTGGACCTCTTCCATTGGTTGGAAATATGTTGGAAATAAGTTCGAGGTTGGAATTTCCAAGGTTTTGCACACTTCCAATGGATGGGAAGTTCATTTCCACGGGTTGGAAATATGCTGGAAATACATGTATTTTGGAAATTTGTTGGAAATTCTTATGTCCAACATAGTTCCAGTCGACTGCTCCAATTTTCAGTAACTGCACCAATCACTGGAAAATCTGGCCCTCTTCCATGGGTTACTGCATTCTGATTGGTCTAAACTGATTTTTGATTGACATGTTCGGGACTATGCATGAATTGTTATTCAAGCCAATACGGTTGACTTTGGTGAAAAATCATTATGGTAACTGTTTGCGAAGAGTAAGATCCAAAAGGTAACTTTTACCACCAGAGCATGTCCGTAGATTGTAAAATGGCCGTGTTATTTCCATGCTGTGGAGAGTAATCACTGTATATTATATACCAATCATTTTATATTTCTCTCTTAGGAATTTAGTTTGCCCGAGATCTTGGAAACAAAGAAATCCAAGCGAAAGACTTCAGAATCCACGTCGAAACACATCCAGATTCACACGTAAGAGGAACTTTACTCTACTAGTCTCCATGCTAAACAAGTAAAATAAACAGTATCAACATAGGAATTCTCTAAGCTGCGTGGCGCTTGACTTCGAGAAAATAAATCAATAAAAAAGGTTATTAGTCGGCTAAGTATCTAATACGGCTGTTATTATATGGCACGCCTATCCATCATGAAATGGAGCAATCAGATTGGTTCCCTGAGCGGTTGGAATCCTGCCGCCAGTCAGGACCGCTCAGTGAGACCGCTACAAGATTGAGCTTATTGACTGTTTTTTTTCCACCACGAAACTTGTACAAAGTAGCGAAAATACGAGTTTCTAACTGATAAAGGCTACGGAAACAGTAATGTCAGAAGAAAAATAAAATAATAAAAACTATTGTCAAAAAGCAATGTATACGTAAGCACCACCGGCCAATTTCATGAATTCATTTCTCTGAAGGCTGGACACCAGCTGAAAAACACCAAAGACAAGACAAAGGGCAATTTAAACTCGTGCATCTGGAAACGATAACTACACTGGAAAACATACCTGAAATTTTAGCGAGACACGGATAGATGATATTTTGCGATAGCCGAGTTCAATAATTATTTTATCATTCGACAAAATATAGCATTACCGGAGTTTAGAAACTGGAAATTTCGGCTACCAACAGCTCTGCAAATCGATCTGTCATCTTTACAAAACGGATCAGTCACTAGTGCACATCCTTTGCAGCAGTTATAGCAGTCAGTTATTAGGTCAATCAACCAATCAGAATTCGGGATGGAGATAGCCGAAGGATAATACGCGTTAGTATATACCACACCAGTGAATATGACTTTTCGCGCTCTCTCATTGGCTACTCAAACAGTGAATATGATTTCATATTCACCTCCGAGCAAAGCAGCGATCATCGCGCGCGAGTTTTTGTCCATTTGACAGAAAATAAAATAACTATTTGGTGCTGGCTATTCACTTGGTATATACTAAAACAATTATTCACCTCAGTGTTGGTGAATAGTGGTGGATATTTACCTCGCCGAAGCGGATCGGCAAATATCCACCACTATTCACCTCCACTGAGGTGAATAATTGTTAAATATTTTCCACAGTTTGTTAGTCATTTTTGCATAGTTGCTTTAATTTTAACCATCCCACATGTGCGCGAGATTCGTCAGTTCACACCGCGACACACCCCCGTTAATAAGTTCCTTCTTGTAAGTCTTGCTGTAAAATGTATCATTTTAATTCCATTCAGATGTGCTACATGTCAGAAGACCAACAACCAGCACCTCATGGCTGAGTGTGACACATGCCACAACTTCTATCATCTGGCTTGTGTAGATCCACCCTTATCACGCATGCCCAGGAAATCTGCCAAATGTTTGTGGTACGTAACCCTTGGCGAGATGTTACTTGACATGAAGTGGCTGATGTTATGGCCTCCACTAGATTAGCTTTTGTAGCATGTTAGCAGGACACAAGAGAGAGTCTTAAGCTGAAAAACAGTCTGACGGACGCTGTCGTTTATAATAGAGACGCATACTGAATTTACAAACTTATAATGATGGCAGTGACGACGATGATTAGTTATTCTTGTGCATGGTGTTTTACGAGGAATTCTAACATAAAGGCATCATTTTCTCGATGGTGCATCTTTATGAAAGTGTAGAGTCCTGGAAAACGACCAGACTCAGACAATAAGTACATAGTGTACCAGATGCCATGCTCTTCAATCAACGTTATTATCAAGTATCCAAGGAGAAGGTTGATTACTTTTCTGTTGCACTGTAGGCAGTGCTCCGAGTGTGATCCGAGCGACAGCGAAGAGGACATGGAGGTTAATGTCGAGGATAACACACCCATTTCTCAAAGTAGACAAAGACGAGTCATAAAGGAGCCTACGAAGTTCACACCCGATAAGGGCGAGGTGAGTGAACTCTTTATTACTACAATCATTACAAAATCCCCACGTTAGTTTCTAAGCCTTTTCTTCTTAGTGCATTTCAGAAACTGAAATGGGTTTGATAAAATAGGATTGGTTGATAAAGGTGACGTCTGTAAATAGAATTCAGCTGGTAGATAAGCCAATTTCGTCTCGGTTAAAGGAGTAGTATAGTCGGCGTCAGTTAAATACCACTTTTTCTTGTACAACAAAACTCAAAAGGTTGTGAATGTTATGGACGCCTTGTTTTCTTGCACAAGGGGCGTCATAAAGTGAATTCAGAAATCCACTTCATAACGCCCCTTGTGCAAGAAAAAAGGCGTCCATAACATTCACAACCTTTTGAGTTTTGTTGTACAAGAAAAAGTTGTATTTAACTGACGCCGACTATACTACTATGGGGTAACTAAGGGTCATTCAAAGTGTCACTAGACATTCTTGTACGTAAAATCCAACTTGATAATCCTATTAGAGATATGATTACATATAGTTATATCGACATCGATTGCTTGTACGTAAAATCCAACTTGATAATCCTATTAGAGATATAATTACATATAGTTATATCGCTGCAACGGCCTTACACATAAAATCCAAATTCGAGTGCCTGTTAAAGCTATCCTAACACATAGTTATATCGAAGGGAGAATGGTGAGACCACGTAGTGAACCACTTCCACGGAGTCTAGCTCGAGAGGCAGGTGCTATTCTAGAGGAGAGAGATGGAATGCTCGAGGGGATGGAGATAGGTCGCCGTACTATCCGATGGCGCTTCTTCCAAGGTGTGGCAGGAGACTTGACTCCTAGGATCATGGAAAAGTTAGTTGCAAAGGTAACCACCAGCTTTTACCTGCGATACAGCTACACCTATCGCATTCGAAATGTCAATGACGGACGCGTGATTCTATTCTCCAAGACTGTCCCAGGCTCTCCATGGGTGAACATCCTAGAAGATGCAGAAGAGTGGATCAATAGCAAGGAGACAGCTCGATTGAATCCCGACAACATCACTCGACCAAATACCCAATGGGCCTTCGTTCGTTGGATCTACGTAGATGTCAAAGTCGTGATCGATCGTCAGCTTTTGTTGGGAACAGGTCCACTGCCCCAATGGCTTCGCCTTAAGAAAGGAATGCTTGCCCTTGATCGATATGGCGACAACCTATGTCTTTGGCGCTGCCTTGCCATGCATGAAGGAGCAAGAGTAGATAGGTGTTGCGTCAAAGCTCGAAAACTTGCCCAGAACTTCTATCGCCTGACAGCACCCACACAAGACGTTCCCAGAACTTCCTTAGACCAGCTGGAGGAAGTCGAGTTGCACTTTGGAATCGGTATTCGGGTGTATGAACCCACGGAGGACGGCGCTTGGCATCTGACGCGACATGCAGCTCACTACAAGAATACGATGACGATTGGGATATACGACGGACATGCCTTCTACATCAAGAACATCAACAAGCTAGGGCACATCTACGTATGTAACGATTGTAAGCAACGGTTCACGAAAGCCTCAGACCTTCACCGTCATGCAGATCGTTGCAGGCGTGGAGAAACAAAGATTGTTTGCCCTGGAAAAGTAATCACAGTACCCCAGTCGGCATACGAAAAAGCCTTCTGGCCAGAGAGCACAGCCAGCAAAGTCGCTTTATGCTGGTTGGAACGCGAAACCAAAAGGATTGGACAACACATTCATCATGCAGCTTGTGGGCATGGTGGAGAGCATTGGATAGAAGGAGCGCCGGTCGACGGCTACGAACCTATTTCGAAAACCATCTTTCAATTTCATGGATGCTATTTCCATGGCTGCCCGAAATGCTTCCCTAGGGAAAGGAGGCTCTATCTCAAGACCTGTGAAAGAACGGCAAAGCTACAAGGAGCTGGTTATACAGTAGTGGAAGCTTGGGGCTGCTCCACAAAGAAGAAAAACAAACCGGTCCCCACACCAACACAAACTGTCTACCCACACTTCATAGTTTACGATTTCGAAGCCTATCTCGACACGACAAAAGGAAGACAACCAACGGACCACCTGACCATCGAAAACGTTCACGTTCCCATATCAGTATCAATTGCCGACACGTACAATCGAAAGTCAACCCACATCTGTCGACGCAATCCAAAAGAACTCATCAAAGCCTTCGTCGAAGAACTCCAGCTAAGAGCGAAAGTGATCCAAGAAGTCATTGCAGAACAGTTCTGCCCCAAGACACCTGAATTCTCTTTTGACACCCTACCAAAGGAACAACAAGCGAAGATCAACGAATGGATCCGCCAAGTTCCAGTAGTGGGATTCAACTCTGGCAGGTACGATCTTAATCTGATCAGGGAGCACTTCGTAGGAATCATTGCTGACACCTGTTCAAAGATCCTGGTAGCAAAGAAAGCCAATTCCACTATGTTCCTATTGACCCCAGATTTCCGTTTCCTTGATGTGATCAACTACCTTGGACCTGGAACTTCTTATGAACGTTGGATCAAGGCATATGGATGCGAATCGCAAAAGAGTTTCTTCCCATATGAGTGGTTCGATTCTCCAGACAAGTTGGATCACATTGGATTACCAGACTATCCAGAGTGGGGTTCGAAGTTGAAAAGAGAACATCTACTATCTATGTCAGAGTTCGAAGACTGTGAGTGCACCTTTCTCGACAAAGGAATGGAAACCTTTGCAGACTGGCTACGATACTACAACGACCTAGATGTAGTTCCATTCCTAGAGGCACTCGAAAAGATGCGAGATTTCTATCACGAGAAATGAGTAGACATGCTGAAAGACGCAGTGTCCATTCCAGGAGTCTCACTACAGTTCCTACTTCGAGGTAGTGTAGAAAGGGGAGCTGAGATGTACGCTCCAAGTAAGGAAGCCTACCACATGCTGAAAGACGCTGTCGTGGGAGGTCCAAGCATAGTGTTCACCAGACTCCACGAAGCAGGAGTGACTAAGATTCGTAGTCATCAGGGAGGAACTAAGACTTGTCGTAAGATTCTTGGATACGATGCCAACGCCCTATATCTTTCTACCATGGAATTCGAAATGCCTTGTGGAAAAGAAAAGGTTGTGCACTATGACGATCCAGGTCCAGCCACCGAAGGATTCGTTGAATGTCTACTTGGTGGAACGTGGTTTGGATATGCAGAAGTAGACATCGAGATACCAAAGAAATTGTGGAAGGAATTTGAGGAGATGCCACCCTTCTTCTACAACAAGAAAATCCCCAAAGAAGCAATCCCTCCAGAAATGTTGGCCTACCTCACAAAGACAGGTAGAAAGCTCAGCGAGGAAAAGAAGCTAGTTGGGAGTCTCTCTGGAAAGAAGTTGCTACTCTATGCTCCTCTTCTACTTTGGTATGTAGATCATGGCGCAGTGATCACTGCTGTCTACCGCACGATAGACTACGAACCCAAAGAAATCTTCGGATGGTTCGTGGACCAAGTCACTGAGGCACGTCGTATGGGAGATGAAGATAAAGGTGAGGCTTTGCTGGCAGATGTGTTCAAGCTGCTAGGAAACAGCGCCTATGGAAAGTTGCTCGAAGACTTGGGACGCCAAACAAAGGTCACCTATACAAAAGATGAGAAGGTTGTGGACAAAGCATTGCGAAGTGTTTGGTTCGAAGACCTGGAAGAGATTGGTGATGCATATGAACTCGAGAGCCGAAAGGACCAGATCCAAATCAAACGCCCTTTCCAAGTAGGTATCGCTGTGTACCAGCTCGCAAAGCTGCGTATGCTTGAGTTCTACTATGACTTCATCGACAAGTACATTGATCGCAATGATTTCGAATATATACAGATGGACACAGACAGTGCCTACATTGCCATCTCGGGAAATAGCCTCGATGAGGTTGTAAGACCGGAACTGCGAGAAGATTTCGAAGCCGAAAGGAATGAATGGCTAGCTTGGGACGAATGGAGCAGTCGTACACCAGGACTCTTCAAACTCGAATTCGAAGGACAGCGCGCCATTGCCCTATGCTCGAAAGCCTACTACGTCGATACAGGTGGCAGCAAGAAGTATTCCGCTAAAGGTATGTCTAGACGGCACAACGACATTTCGTGGGAACGATTCAAAGCAGCCCTCCAGGGTAGTATCGACATGGCAAATAACCGAGGCTTCCGACTATCGCCAGAAGGCATAGCAACCTACAAACAACGGAAGCTTGGGCTATCGGCTTACTACGACAAAAGACGCGTTCTTCCCGATGGAATCCACACCGAGCCAATAGAGTACGCTGTTTAGCGTCTAGGTACAAACAGAATTCCTTTTGGTGGTAGTTCTGTATCCCTAGGAACGACTTGTAGCTCTTCACGAACGAATCCACGTTTGGGTGCGTCCTTCTCCTTCGCAAGGTAGTAAAGCACAGGCTGTCCCGAAGATACTACACTTCGCGAAATGGTGTATATCTGCAAACTCCACACAGGATCAGTAGCTCTACGTTTTTCACCTCCTTCCAATTCTCCTGGTGCATAAAGATATCGAACTAGAACGTCGAATGGTAGACGCTCTTCTCTCAATCCAACGGTGCGCGAATACGTAGGAGTCTTCAGATCTACTTGTTGCGCCATTACAGAATTAGAAGGCTCTTTACCAGTCAAACGAGTCACCTCACTGTTCATGGCTTTGATAACCATTGGTAAACGAATTACCCATTCTCTACTACGCTCATCTGATCCTTCCGAAGTAAGCACCATCTCTTGTGCATATTGATATCCAAACAATCTCTCAGCTAGAGTCCTATTTGCTCTTTCAACAAAACTTTGCGCTCTATGATTACCAGCCTCACCTCGTTGAACTTTCGTACCATGTAGTTCTAGCGTTTCAGACATACGTCCCATGAATTCTCTACCAGGATCTACTTGCAAAGTCTTTGGCCATTCTAGTGGACTACGTTTATAGATTCGTTCGAATGCCGCAGCAACTTCACCACTATCTTTAGATGCCAAAGGTTCGGCTTCTTTGTATCGAGAAGCTACGTCGATTACTACCAATGCGTACTTGTATAGCTTCCGTCCACGCCCAGGTCGATCGTGTGGTAGAAATATCAAATCAGCTTGGTGGACTTCATTTGGTTTCGATACAGTCCAATGTGGTCGTGGAATGTGTTTTGGTGGTGGTAGATATATTTGCCACATAGATTGCTTTTCCAACCAACTCCTAGCTACGTCTTCTGATGCTTTCGCTGCTACCGATAGCTTGCCAATTGCAGTGTGACCTTTCCAATAGCCCATAGGCCCATAGAAGATATTCGCAAGTTTAGAATCCATCATACATCTATACATTCTAACCTTCAACAGATGAAAAAAAAAGGAAGAATAAAGAAAGTCGTTGCGTGACCCTCTTCATTCTTCCTTTTTTTTTAGTAGTAGCTTAGTAGTAGCTTAAGTAGCTTACTAGTAGCTTAGGTAACTTACTAGTAGCTTACTAGTAGCTTAGGGAACTTACTAGTAGCTTACTAGTAGCTTAGGTAACTTACTAGTAGCTTAGGGCAACTCACCAGTAGCTTAGGGTAACTTACTAGTAGCTTAGGTAACTTACTAGTAGCTTAGTAGTATCTATATCCATTTACTAATAGTGTATCCAACGCCTAGCATTCCACCCCCAACGTAGAGCAACTCACCAGTCTTCTGATTGTTTGAGGGTTTGTAGTAGTCAGATAAGCGGGGTTCTTTCATCTCTTTGAGATGTTTAAGCGCCTTACGTAACTTATCGGATCGCACTAAGGCTTCGTTGGTATCTCTTTGATCGTTGTGTGCTTTGCGTTCAAGACCTTCCTGCTCTTGTGCATAGTCATATAAGCTTTGACGTTTGATTCTATACGCTTTCATTTCACGTTCTAGTTTTTCGGTGGCCCTATCGTGTCTCTCTCGTTCTGCATCTACATCACCATCTTTTCCAAGCATTCTAGCTAGTATGCCACCACCAGTAAATGCCGTTGCATTCAATATAGCCCCAAGGAGGGCCATTCCAATTGCTGCCGCCATTATGGTATGATCTTTTGTTTCTCAAGATTTAGGTTTGGGCTTTTCTTTCTTTCTCAAGTTGTTTCTCAAGATATTCCTTTGCGTATAAGCTACCAAGTATCACGGCAGTCCACTTTGCGTAATTCGCTAGGGAAGAAGAAGGATCGCTAAGCATAGATTCCTTGGTAGTCTTTTTTACGATCCACCCAATACCAGCAGCGAGTCCAACGATTTTGACTGCATCGGTTGCCGTCTTCGTCAATTCCTTCTCCATCTAGATATATACTACTATGATCTCGAGTCTTTAAGTGTTACTCCATGTCTAGTGCCGTTGGCTTTGCCGGAGCTGCAGGTTGTGTCGTGCTAACGGTGGCAACACGCTTATTACCATCTACATACTTCTTGTACGCAAAGTACGTGCCAAACAATGTAGCGCCAGTACCAATGACTGCGAGGATAGTCAGGCTTTCGAACCGACCTTTCTCTACGTCGACTTCTTTACATGATTCGCTTTCGCGCATCAACTCTCTCTTTTGAGCTTCTTTAGCGAGTTTGTTGCTTAACGCTAGTGCTTTTCCAGCTGCGACGCGCTTTGGGTTTTTTATCTTAGTTGGTGCAGTCGTCGGAGGATTCGCAGTTATCTGGTCCACTTCTTCCATCTTGATTCGGTATAGTAGATATATGTGAAGGTTCAACAGTTGTACCAGGAATGACTACGTGACCGGATATGTGGAATAGGACGCTAGCTAGAGCTACAAGGCGACCTGCTTTGAGCGATAGTAGACCAGTCGCAGCACTGATTTCGTTGCGGACTAGAGGGTCTTCTTGTAGGTCCTTGATCAGGGCTTCTTGAGAATCTATTGGTACTAGGTAGGCAACTAGGCGGGTAGCTAGACGCGTCACACCGTCGACTAAGCCTTTCGTTACTTGCTGAGCTAGGACGGCCTGATACCTCCTATACAACTTGTTTACTTCTTTCTCAGGAAGTCTAGAGATGTCTCCTAGGGAGAAGTTCTTACCTAAGTATTCTTTTGTTACGCCTGTTGCGGCTAAGATCGAAAGTGATTCGCGATTGTCTGACGTAACGTCTAGATCGGTTGGTGGTGGACCTGTTACGTCCTCACCGAATATCTCGAGTATTTCCTTATCAGTCATAATATGTTATAGATGCTGGGAGCTCTAACACTACCTCGAAAGGATGGCGGAGACAGAAGCACATGCGAGCAAACTTATGGGATCCAAGTATCATTCGTAACTCTTTACATTCTTGAGAGCCTCCATAATCCTCAAATATCCTTTTACCATCTACGGCCGATGCTGTATGGAACGCTACTACGATAGCTACGTTCTCACGGAAGGGCTTACATATGCTCGTTAATTGTTGGGACAGCACCCAAACGGAAATCCCTATATGTCGTGCAGAAAAGGCTAAGTCCACTAGCTTGTCAGTTCGTTTCTTGACGTCCTTCGATGCGGCGCAATCATCGAGAATCAATAGAGTATTGGTACCTGACCAAAATGTTGCGCAAATACTCAAAGTAGCATCGATGGCATCTTGTGGTGGCGATATGACGAAGAAATGAGGATCTCGATTTGCGAATCCACGATAAGTTTTGTTGTGGGCATACGTAGGACAAATCAGTACTATGTAATCGAACTTACCACGAAATGCTCCACGAAGTTGTTCTATGAGAAACGCAGTCTTCCCACAATTCGTTGGACCGACTATGAGTGCGTTGAACGGCACGTGCTCTACGAGAGAATCCATCAGTATAATATACTTTGCAGAGATCTGTTCAATATCGTGACCTGAGCATCCGCAAGGACATAGATGTGCATTTTCACATTTCCACTTCCCTTTGCAGTTCTATGTATGCGAATGTCGATGTCCTTTCCACTGCCGGTTTGTGCCAAGCCATCACCATGAACGGTGGAATCCTTTGCTGTGCGACAATCGATTAGAATAGAGAATCTATTTTCAAAGAACTTCTTTGGAGTCATAGAAGTATTGGGTGTACCAAACCAGCTTCTTGCAGCCTCCCAGAAATCTAGAGGAAGCATGCCGCTTGGAAAGAGTCTGTTGGGAATCCCATTGACATCTACTTCTACCTTCAATATATCTGGATTCGAGAATGCTTCACTATCTCGCGTGCCAATGGTAGGTGGATCTATGAATAGTAGAAGTAGTCCAGCAAAGGATCGGCGTGGAACATTGATGTTTTGAGATATCAAAGTATCGGATGTTTTAGCGATATCTACTGTCTTGAAGTGAACAGCGTAGTTGTATAGGAATGCAGTACCTATTTCATATTTGTGAAGTGCACTACTAGCCAGCGTTTCGTTCCTGATTGCTTCGTATTCTAGTTGGATGTTGGTAAGTTGGTACGTACCTATCTTCGTCGTATCCGATCCAATTACAACCTCGTTGGCAGACGCTAGAGTTAACTCGAACGTAATGGTACTTTCTAAGGCATGTGGATATAGAACTCCATGTTGTGTCAGAATGTCAACATCTAAGGGAATCCTATACTTAGAACCACATGCAGTTAGGAGCGCGTTGTCTGCAGCAGATGAAGTACTTGCGTCACCAGCTTTCGATCGTAGCTTATTCAAGTTCTCTGATTGAATGCCTTGTTGTATTCTAGACTCTCTCTCCTGCGTAGATAGGTATATATCGGAGTATGTTTGTAGGAGGTCTGGCCTGACAAGGTCTTCTACTGTTTCAGCTCCCATCCTACAGATTCTACGCATGACCAAACAGCGTCCAATGTTCGAAACGACTCTGTTATTCGCATGTCCACCAGATAGTACGATGTCGCCCAATAGCGCTAAGCTGCCAGGTACTAGTACTACATCTTCTGCTAGCTTTGGAACTTCTACGTATAGAGTCTCACCTGGATTGGCAGACGATCGAGTGAAAGTCTTCCTATACAAGTCTCGCGGAGCCTTGAGTGCATGAGGCTCTCTTCGTACTTGTGTGGGATCCAACTTTGATGAGATCATGTTGAATATAACTATATATATAATTATGTTTAACATGGCCTCTGAGGGTAGGTATGATGAAAGAACTGATGAAGCTGAAAGAGGAAGAGACTACGACAACGATGATACTGTCAATGAAGAAGCACGGAAATTGGCGTCAGACTCTACGAATGTGGATCCGAGTGAATCATTAAACCTGAAAACTAGACGCGACTTCTCCAAGGAAGGTGCTCGACCAAAGAATCGGGAAACCTCGTTTTCTAAAGAAGATAACGATTACCTTGACGAACTCGTCGCGGAGGATGAGGATAGAATCAAACATCCGAAATTTAGCGATCGCCGCGTAGTCTTCAAAGCAGGCACATCGGATGAACTGAAACAAATGCTATTTGATACTGTATGGGAACATTATGCGGATGTAGGGACTCGTGGAGGAGTCCTTGAGATAACTGGAATATGGGATGCCAATAAGGAACTGGGTAGAATCTATCTTCACGTACTTGGAAGTAAAGAGAAGCCCATACCTTTGACCACAGTGAAGGGTGAAAGATATCAAAGTATGGGTAAAGATCTCAAATTTACCCTAGGCCCTACGGATGTAGAAAGAGAAGAACAAGTCATCCAAGGTCAAGAAAAGGCCGCCGAACATCTCAAAGTAGAAGATAGCATACTTCTAGACTCAACGTCAACTGAGGATCAGAAGGAAGCGGCTAAGGAAGAGAAAGTACACATCCATAACGAAATAGAATTACTTGAACGTCAAGAAGAAGCCATACTAGAACGTATGTCGCTACGTGAAAGGCTCAAATACATTTTCAGAAAGCATGGAATGACCGTTCTTGCAGTGGTAACTTCTATTGGCGCTATCGTTAGTACGATAGTTTCCCTGTTGTCGAAATCCGTACCGAAACCAATAAAGACTGGTATTGATAAAGCAGCAGATGCAGTAAAGAAGGGATTGCAAACGACTGGGGGGTTGTTGAAAGAAATGGGAAAGAAACTTGGACAGATCCTACCTGGAATGATTGGATCGATTGCGAGTTTCATATTTACTATGGCTGGTAAAGCTCTGGGAGTACTAGCACAGAACGTTTGGTTATTCATCGTAGCAATAGTGGTGATCACGATAGAGCAATACAAACGACGTTAACGAAACAACATCCATGCAATTCCAGCTGCGGCAATGGAGGTCACTGCGAGATTAATCTCATGTTGTGAGCCAGCCTTTGCCTTTGCCTTTGCCTTTGCCTTTGGTACAGGAACTTGTTTCTTGTGCGTCTCGAGAGGCTGCACCAATTTCTTATCTGGTGGGCCTTTCATAGGAAGAGGTGAATGTCCTTTGCCTTCTGCATTGATGTCGTTAGTGCCTAGCACCATATCTTTCGTAGCTTTCGGGATTGGATTCTTATAGCCATCTTTCTTACCAAGATAGTACACTAGATCGCTTGGCAATAATCGCACGCCTACAGCTATTGCTAGATCGAGCCTCTTATGCGTTGATTTTATAGCGGTAAGATAGTTTTTGTAGCTCACCACTAAGTCGTTTTCGAGAATAGCGTCTTCGACTAAGCTCTTAAACTTTTCTTTGACGTTATGGCTATCTATGATGGAGCCGTTCAAGTCGGCTTGAGCACCAAGCATGCAATGTCCAAAAGCCTCGACAGATCTATTCAACCTACCCAATCCAGCATCTGTCAAACCCTTTCCGATTGGTGGCGTAAACCAATTGTATTGCTTTCCTTCGTGTTCGTCGTTCCGAATAAAGGATACTAGATCGCCCTTGTCCACACTGCCTTTCTCGTCTGCAAATAAGTTATTGTGGTTGGGCCATGTGTCTGCTTCCTTGTCGTAGCTTCGGATTACGTGGACGTTCTTGTAGCCATCACCATACAAAAGGAATACGTCTCCTAATCCGTGATTCCTACCTCCGTGCCATCGGAAGTCTGGTGGGAAATCTGGTGTTCGAGATATACCAAATTCAATGCACAATTTCTCAAGAGCTGCTTTGTTATAGAGGTTATCCATTTGCTTGAAATGAGAGTTACCAGGTAAAGGAACTCCATTGGCACCACCAAGTTCATGCAGAATTCTTCGTATTGTGAAATAAACGTGAAATCGTAGGAACCCTTGGACAACTGGTGGATACGTTTTGAAAATAGGATCAAACAATGACACTCCACATCCAGAAGTCGCACACCACGTTGCGAAATTCAATTGTTGAGGCCAATATTTGAAATCCGGACCATGTAACCAATGGTAGGACTCATTTGCTGTCATATGCTTTACGACGGTCTCCTTGAATATGTTTCGAACGCCTGCTTTGAACCTATTCTTTGAGGTGGCATATATCCATAGATTAGTGAGATCGATATCTTGTGCCGGTCCAGTAGGAGGAACTGCTGTAATAGGATATTTCGCACTTCTATCTAGGGTCAACGTAGATGGGAAACCTTTATGCACATCCCACAATGCGTCATCGATGCGTCTTTGAGTGACTGCAGGTAACTTTGAGACATCATTGCCGTAAATGACATAGCTAGAATCTCCATCTCGAAACCAAATACTCGTCGAATATTTGCCTGGACCGTTCACTTCCGTAGAGACATAGAACTTGTGAAGATCTGCATGTGGATATCTTTTCTTGAACTTCACCAACAGATTGGCATTCAAGGTTGCAACCTCTCTACTTTCCACATCTTTTCTATCTATCCGAGCTTGATTCTCTCTCCTAGCTTGATTCTCAGCCTTTGACCTTATGTTAGCATTCGGTGTTGGGAACTCTTCCTCTTCGTCTTTCCCTTCGTAGTGGTAACTGAAAAGACCTCCGGACCTCCTCATGTTGAAGCTATACGTATATATAGTTATACCTTCAACACATAAGATGGTTCTCTTATATATCACCACAACATTGGCCGACCATACTGTCTACTTCGACAACCCTATTCTTATACAGAATGTTTCGCTACTCGAAACCACCATTGAGAACAGTTGGTTGAATCTAAAAGAGAAGGCCACGTTTCAGTGGGAAGTCAAGGGCGTGGGGTTTCCATACACAATCAATCTAGGGAATTATAAGATAACTACCTTAATGGATCACTTAGCACCTGCAGTCGATGCTGACATCGTTAAATTTATAGACATATCCAGTAAAAAGTATTGGACCCTAGATGTGAAGAAACCAATCAAGTTCAGTAAAAATCTCTGCGAAATATTGGGTATCAAAGGAAATGAAGACGAGGATGGAAACGTAACATTAAAAGTGAGAGAATACGACCTGATAATGGAATATATCCAAACAATATATATCCACTGTGATGTGGTGGATCCCAAATTCTCACTCCTTGAGGGAAAGCGCTCGACTGTACTAGCTAGCCTTAACGTAGAAGGCACCTGGTTTAACAGAAGGACCTATCATTTGATGGAATCAACGAAAGTCCAAGCTCTAGGAACAATGCGGAACAGCCTTCGACTGACCGTTCGCGATGACAAAAGCAACATCATGGACTTCCGTGATCGACCTCTACGATACGTGTTGAAGCTTGAGTAAGTTATATGTATAACGTACAATGGAAGGCGATTCGATTCAACCGTTTCCATCAGCACCAAGTATCTATCTACAGCTTGCTAGTGACACTGGAAAGAACTTTAGACTGCAAACGATCCGAGACACGCTTTCGGACATAGAAGTTCAAGAAAGGCACTACGAAGGTGTGCGCAAGAAATATGCACGTTCTCAAGGAATAGTTCATGGCATCGCAGTGGTAACTGGAGGTCTATCTGTGATCTTATCTGGATCTGGATTGGGCGCAGCGTTGACTGGGGTTGGAATAGTGATTGGTCTACCACTTGGAGTTATTGGTGGGCTATGTGGATTAATTTCAGCATCTACAACCCTTGGAGCTAAGAAGTTAGGAATGAAGGTTTCTAAGCATGAAAGGACAACTATGTTGGCAAAGGCGAAAATCAATACGATTCGCGATCTAGTATCGAAGGCCTTACGCGATGAAAACATATCCGACTCTGAATACAGTCTCATCCTGAACGAAGCGAATAAGTATGAGATCATGAGATCTGAAATTCGTCGCAAGGCTTCCATAGGTGAAAAAAGCACGGATCGGGTTCGAGCCGAACTCAAGCAAGAAGTGCAAAAGGAAATGCGAGAAAAACTTGGAATGTAAGAATCAACGTTTCCTATGAAAGGAACGAACATGGTTCTCACTTTCACTTTGCCAAGTCCTACTGCTAGTTAGCCTATGTCTAGTGTAGATTGGTTCGAAGTGGGAATGGTAAGAAGACAACTCCTTGACAAAACGCTTGACCGCATTTCCAAATATGCCACATCGCTTAACGACATCCTTAAAAGACATAGACGATCCGGAGCGACGTAGCACCTCGTAACTTGCTCCAACGACTTTCGTCTTAAGCATTGATTTGGGGCCTATATTGTTTTCCATTGCCTTAGTAACGACCTCGTGGACTATTTGTTGAACGTCCCTAGGTACTCCTACAAGATCTAGTTGTAGGAAAGTCGTCGCAATGTGAGGAACTATGCGCTCAGCATCCAAGTCTACATCAATCTTATCGTCGTCACACAGAGAACGTATGAAGACCTCTCCATTATGGATGCCTTCGTTTCTTAGTTGCATGAAGCGAGCGACCTCACCTTTAGATCGGACGAATCCACATTGTATGCATGCATGGTAGAGTAGAGCAGCTAAAATATTTTTCTTAGCATCACTACGCTTGAGACAAACTTTCATTACTTGGGTGAATGCGTCGGCTACGATTTCTAACGCGTTCATAGGGAACGATAAATCATAACTTTGTTTGTAAATAGTGTCGTATGCTCGTAGTTCTTGTAGTAGCGTTCGTCGTTTCAGTTCTATGTCATCATCGCTTTGCTTTGGTTTTGCGCGGTCTAGATCACTTTGATACTGAAACCCGTCCGGACCTACTATATGCAGTCGAGTAGTAATAATGTCGATCTTAGTTTCTGTACATGGTTCAACCTCGGAAACAAGACCACATGTGGGACACACGAATTCCGTTCCTTGTACTTCCAAGGGACAGAGACAATCAGAACATGTTTCACTGGTGTTAATACGTTCCACTTGTGGTTTGATATTCAGGCTTCTACAAATTCCAGGACCAAACAATCTGACTAGCTCGTCCATGATACAACTATAGATGTCGTACGTTCAATAGAAAAAAAAAAAAGAAGAGGAATGAAGAGGGCCACGCAACGACCTTCTTCATTCTTCCTTTTTTCTTTTTTCGTGGCTATTCCTAAGCGTCCTTCTCGTTCCTCAAGGCAGCCAACACCTCGTTGAGCGCATGGTTGAGAGACTCTCCAAGACCTTCCACTGGTTCCAGCACTCTTGATTCAGCGGGCAATGCTACCTCCGGTTCCACCATGTTTGGCTCCTCCTTTCTTGGATCCTCTAGCTTCTTGCTGGACTTCTTAGCGCGTCTTATATAGACACCGGAAGACTTCACCTTGATGGTGAGACGGTCACATCCTGAGCAAAGCTCGTAATCAGTACGACATCCTTTACCGCACTTCGAGCATGGTACGTATGGGGCACAGCCTTTTGAGATTTGGTAGTTATGCTGGGAACAGAACTTCGTTGTCTTCGAAATCTTCTTTGGACATTTTGAGTCCTTCCCTCTCATCAACCAATCACAAGTTATTGCGGCGTCTACATTTGAGTTCTTCTTCGACATGTTCGATCTGTATGGTGTTAATGCGTACTAAGATAACAACGTAAGCTAGTATTGTGGAATAAAGAATATATACTAATACCATTTAGTGGTAATATACAGTATAATAATCATTCCTTTAACATATACTTCAAGTTTGGATTTCTTAGGTGCGCGAATATCTAGTGACACTTTGACTTCCTACGTGGCAGAATGAGCATCCATGTAGTTGCGTAGTACAACCCTTTCGTCCTCTGTGAGCTGGGAGTACTGCCACTTAACGAACCATTTAGCGGTATCAAGATGACCATTGTTACAGGCGTATTCTATAGCAAGATCAATGCATTCATACTCTAGGGTTATCTGAAAACGTCGCATGAGCCACTTAACGTTATTAAGATGACCATTCCTACTGGCACCTAATATAGCAAAACTGACGGCCTTATCCTCTTTGGTGAACTGGAAGTGCTTAATGAGCCGCTTAGCGATACCAAGATGACCATGCTCAAGGGCAGCGCGTAGAACGTGATTGGCGTGTCTATCCATCATATCGAAACGTAAGTGCTTGATGAGCCACTTAACAGCATTAAGATCACCATATTCGCTGGCGTAGAGAAGAGAAAAGCTATCGTCGATGGGGCTTGCGGAAATACCGAAAGTTCGAGCCAATTCGTCTCGATCGTCGTCACTATGAGTAGACCTCAAACCAAAGCATAGTGCTAGTTTACGGAACACTTGGTCTACGTTTTTGTAGCGCGCAAGAGATGCGGCATCGTTTAGGCGTTTCGATGTCCTTGAGAGGCTTGCGAATGACCAAGGATCTGCATGCTCTACGATCTTAGTCAGAATTTCTAGAGGGAGGCACGATATATAATCCATAGTGGAAGAGATCGATATAACTATATGTAATCATATCTCTAATAGGATTATCAAGTTGGATTTTACGTACAAGAATGTCTAGTGACACTTTGAATGACCCTTAGTTACCCCATAGTAGTATAGTCGGCGTCAGTTAAATACAACTTTTTCTTGTGCAACAAAACTCAAAAGGTTGTGAATGTTATGGACGCCTTTTTTCTTGCACAAGGGGCGTTATGAAGTGGATTTCTGAATTCACTTTATGACGCCCCTTGTGCAAGAAAACAAGGCGTCCATAACATTCACAACCTTTTGAGTTTTGTTGTACAAGAAAAAGTGGTATTTAACTGACGCCGACTATACTACTAAAGGGAACCTCCACTAAATATTGTTTACCCTCAAATGCGCCTTATGGATTCCTAAATATATTACGTTTTACAACAACTACCCAGTTTGTCGTTTTCTGATTGGGTGATTGCCATTGGAAATAAGAGGATATACCATGGTAGACTACGTGATCGCTCGTGCAATATTGATTGCGAAAATAAATGAATAGATCATTAATAACAGTAACAACTAAAGCACTAATAAAGACAGTTTCAAATTACAACAACAGTCATTGGAAACAGTGAGGCTAATCTGCCTAGTATGAGTTTAACTTGAATGAGAATGAAGCTCTGGAGGCTGCTTGTTTTAGTTCAGTAGGTAGTTTGTTCCATAGAGAAGCAACGCGGAAACTGAAAGTTTTCTTGCCAAAGGTTTGTTTAACCTTTGGTAGCATAAAGTTGTGCGCAGCGTTCCTTGTGTTAAGAGAGTGTGTGTCTTTCAGCAATTTGAATTTAGTTCGGACATTTTCATGCAGGCGTTTTGCCATTAAGGGCCGTATACAACATCATTAGTTGGAGGCGTTTTACTCGTTCAGGAAAAGGAATTCCTTGGCTCTGCTCGCTTCACTATTTTTAGTTTGTTGTTGTAAAAAAACAAATGTTCGCTAGTTTACTGTGGTATACCCTCTTATTTGCCACGGTTTTCGTCATCTCATGGTCAACATTTGTTGTGGATTCACTTGGCCAGCGCCTCGTTAAATCCACTGAGAACAATGTTGACCATGAGATGACGAAAACCGTGGTAAATATTAAGATGATATACCACGGTTAACTATCGTAAATCTGCCAAGTGTTTGTTTCATGTAAATTTAACAAATCGCACACATCTTGCCATTGTCTGTAATCGTATTGATCATAGAAATGACGCCATAAAATGTTCAAATGAGTGCGTAATAAACTGCTTTCGAGTCGAAAAAGGCCATTGAAAGTCAAAACGTAAACACTTACCGTTGCCGAGAGAAAGCTTTCTTAGACAAATGGCAATTTGGTTCACCGATTAACTTCTGTAATTGATGGAATGCATGTGAAATCCTTTCATATTTTTTTTTCTGGATCAGAAAAGTTATTATATAAATTTTATAATTCAAAACTTCTGAGCTCTGAGAGAACTAGTCTAGTCACAAAGTCTGACTACAAGTACAAATTCGCCGAAACTTTCTCTACTCAAGAGAAAACTCTCATTTTGCCAAATGGCACACTACAAAGAAGTTTGACTCACCGATTCACTTCTCCTAGTAATAAAATGCTTGTGAAATCCTCACTTTCTTGTTTTTGGAAGCGAAGTTAACAACCATTTGAAATCACAAACCTCGCCGTGAAACTGAAAGCACTTTGCAAAGCTACCACGGCTTGCGAGTGACGTCATTTTCATTGTATGTACTTATTTTGCATATAGCGGAGAGCCAATCAGAACGCGAGAAAATTGGATGTTGTTGTAAAATGTGTACTAGATGTCACTTACTGGCTGATTTTCCTGGTCATAAACTCATTTGAATCTCCCAGGTTCAAAACAAAAGAGCTATTGTTTTCTGACATTTGTGTGACGTCATAGAATCCAAGATGGCGGCACCCGGGGAGTTCAAACGAGTTTCATGGCCAGTACGTGTGTACAGTGTACAAGAAACCAACAGTAATATATTTAGGCATCCATAAGGAGCATTTGAGAGCAATTGAAGGGCTGTGTGCAAAAAGGGCGTAAGTGTTTCCTGATCAGATTCTAAATTCTCCTTTAATTTCTTTGTTTTCTAAGGGAGAATTTAGAATGTGATCAAGAGTCACTTACGCCCTTTTTGCACACAGCCCTTCAAATATTGTTTATCAGTGGAGGTTCCTTTAATACGTACCGTAACAGCGGTCTTCTCTTTTTTTCCCTGCAGCCCAAAAAACTTAAAGGGAGCAGAAAACGTAAGATGTCCTTAGATGTGACAAGCAGTGCAGAAGTACAAGGAGAGACTGTGGCCAAGAAGCCGGTGTGTCATATAATACTGATATGAAATTAGATGAGGGAATTTGGAACGAACGTGGAAGGAGATTTTACACTGTCATGTTCTTGTTGTAATCTTGTTGTATTGCACACCGCGGCAAAACGTTACGCTCCGCTGCCCAAAAGAACGAAGGCTCGAGTTGAAATACAAGATTCCGAGGTCTTAAACTTTTTTAGTGAATGATTTTATAACTTAGTAAACTCACAGTGAATTACAAATTAAGAAAACTTCAACCTGTTAAAGTCTTAGGCTTAGCTATTAAGTAGTTTTCTTGGTTTTCGCAAAATATTTCACGTATTAGGTACTTATTGACTGAGTGGGAGGGCCGTACGGGAAAATATTTGGCTCGAGGTCATGACGTACGGACCGAGCGCAGCGAGCTCCGTACAAAATGACCGAGAGCCAAATATTTTCCCGTCCGGCCCGACCTAACTCAGTCAATAGGTTTTTTATCATATGACCATATTTTTTTGTAGAACAAACCGCAAAACAGCAAGAAAAAATTGTGCAGGGCCGGACGGCTTTTTCCGGCCCGCTCACGCCATACACGTCCGGCCCTCATCACATGACTTCTGTAAATGGTTTTAAATGGAAAGCGCGCGTGGGGCCGTACGGCTCATATGATAAATACGCGCACGTACCTAAAATTAGAAACAGGGGTGATTGTCTCTGTTTTCTTTTCGTTTCGGCGGGAAACTGGGGAGACGCGTGCGCGACCGGCTCATCATACGCGCATGCGCGAGACGTTTTGCCGCGGCGTTGTTGTACTGTAACTATGTAATTATTAAGAGGAAAATGAGGTTATTGGGGAGGATGTTTGTGTGTCATGGACATGTCACCCAGGACCACTCAACCCGAGAAATATACCATTCTGTAGATCGATAGTCACATTCAGTAACTCTCGCAAGTGTGACAGCAGTAAATTGAATATGTATTGAGAAATCTGGAAACATTTACAGACGTTTGTACGGCTGTGGCAAGGCTCGCTACAACATGAATGCCTCCTAAAAATACACAGCTGTATTAGATGCTTTGCAACCGACTTATGACCTCTATTTATTATACATTTTACTCAATTCTGATTGGCTGTGAACACACAGCTAATTCTCGATACGACGATAGCCAATCTCGTTCCGAGAGCCCGCGCGTTTTTCCGCCAGCTATTATCTGTAGGTATTATCTGTAGGTAGCGCTCGATGATAAGCAAGACAGTATGACCATTTTGCGCTAGAAAGTAGATAAATTATTTCGCTTTCTTGTGCCATTTTGCTATTTTAAGCTCTGGGCTATGTTTCCAGTCTTTAATTACCCCTAAAGTTGTAAATAAAAGCAATTTGTAGCTAGAAAAAGAAACAAAACATCTTGAAATTCAATCGTAAACAAACCAATTGACGGCGTTTCATTTAGCTTCGTTTTCACCAGCTTTCTTTTTGCTTAAACGTTTGCTTAAAATGTATAATAAAACAATTAAATTATTGAATTCGGTTTTCGCATGATAGTGAAAATTATCAAGCCCTCGGTCTGTGTAATCAGCCTCAGCCTTCAGCAGATAACACAGACCTCTGTCTTGATAATTTTCGCTATCATGCTCAACCTCATCCAACAATTGCTTATTTACAAATAATGACGTTAGCGAAAATCTGTTGATATGAACGAGGGAAAAAACGACGAAAAGGTGGGGATATTTTTTAAATAGTTAATGATGTAGTAATCGTATGGTTGCCTTTATTTACTTGACGATAAACGGCAGGCGAAGAGAGCTTTTGAATCAGGAATGGATAAGTATAATGAACTGAGTAGTGTGTAATGGCACTGAAAAGGTATCTCAATAAGAAAGAGCCTTCTTATTTACAACAGAAAGTTGAAAGACCAAAGAAAAGGAAGCAGTACGTCCGGAAAGAAAGAAAAGAAAAAGTTCAGGACTCGCGGACTCAATGTGCTCAGTGTACAAAGGAGGGCGATAATAGTTCTCTCGTCAGGTAAGGAAACAACAGTACACTACTCCATGAAGTTAGGATAATTCATTTAACTTTCTTACAATGTGCTCGTCTCCTTCGTATAGCCGTTCTTGATTTGATTTGAGACATTTGGATCAGAGCCTGATAAGAGGCTGATCACAGGAGTACAAACAATAGGACTCAAGGTCCCTTCTAGGCCTGCCTCCGTCAGTGTACCTACGATTTTACGTCCTTATCCGAGAGGACGTGAAGGTCTAACTTAAGACCCTGAGTGTTGCTCCGACCGGGGTTTGAACCCGCGACCTCCCGCTCGACAGACCGGAGCTTCAAGTGAGCTAACTGGGAGGTTAGGGTCATCACGCAAAAGCTAGCCCACCAACGGCTGCTTACCACAGCTACACATTCCATTCCAAGGTACTGCCCAATCAGCATTCATTTTTCAGAATTCACGAACCACTCGGCACTCGCGCCAGAACTCTGGTCTGGCGGGAAATCAATACTGGAAATATAGAGGCTAAACCTGAAAATATGGATGCAGAATCGGTTCAAATAGCTTCACAATATTCTGTTCTTAGTTTTTATCCATAAAGTAGAAGTAGTTTGGGATAACTCGTTTATTTTGATGCTGTACTGGCAAGCTTGAAATGTTGACATAAGCGAGTCGTTGCTAATTGAATCATTTCATGTTACGTTATAATCGGGTTTGATTGGCTGCGATAAGCAGCCGTTATTAATGGACTAGCGTTTGCATGACTACCGTAAGAACGGCTGCCGGCGAAGGAGACAAACAATGTGCTGGACATTGAGAGAAAAGCTAAAAATACTAGCTCATATTCTTCAGATTGGTAAGAAAAAGTTGTGGAAAGCGTCAACAATTTTGAGCGTGCCATCGTTGCGTCGGCTTTTTTCTCCTTCGATTTTTACAAAACATGGTTTTGACAAATTAGAGAGCGCGTTACGAAATATATAGAGGATATTACATGGCCGCACGGAGATAGGGATTTTATCTTAGAGTATTGATGAAATATCTTACGAGTGAGCGCATCGAACGAGTAAAAGATTTCATCAACACGAGAAGATAAAATCCGTATTTCGATGCAGCCATTTAATGTTCTGTTTAATATATAATTATCGATAAAATACCAGTTTAAATCTCTTACTAAAAAGGCTAGAAATCTTTGAAAGCAAGTCATATTTTCAAAAGTGATAACTTGAAGATATCATTTATATCTTCACACGTGAAGATATCACTTTTTAGAAAAAAATATACACTGGTATTTCATCGAAAATTATATATTAAATATTTGTAATAATATTAACTTGTCCAATTACCTTTTATTAGGTGTGATAACTGTAAACTGTGTTATCATTTCGGCTGTTTGGATCCTCCCGTGAAGGTGAGTCAATAAAATTTAACAGCTCGCAGGCTAGGGTGCAGAGAAGACTTGGTGGACCTAATGTAGTGGACACTACAGAGCAGTTAGACTACGAGCTCTAAGATTTTTAGGTGGGGCTGATAGTTAACGATGAGCGAAGACTTTTTAGCAGAAACCAACAAGTGGTCATTCATATTTCTAGTAAGTTCGTTATTTTTCACTTCCAGTATTTTCTTCCTCACTTTGTTTACATTTTAAAGAGAAACTGAGAAGCCAGTTCACTGTTCACGGCGCATGCGCGACCCTTTTATGGGGAAACAAGTATTCATAAATGACTGCATCAGTTACTGATCGTATAGGTTAGCTAGGCATTTTGCAGAGTTCGCAGTAGAACGCTCACTGGTTTAGCCTACTAAGAAATAATTAACTACTAGCAGTTTTGTTTTGTAAACGCATAAGTGACTTCAGAACACTTGTCTACCGATCAGTTTTCCTTCGAGGTATGTTTTGTTTATTTTATTGTTGTTGAGCAGAGTTGTGTTGTTTTATGTCAAGTTCATAGAGCATCTTCCCGTTTGAAACCGCTTTCACCCGGCATGTTAACCGATATTTGTTATGTGAATATTCCATTTTTTTGTAGGGTAACCCCAAGAAACGTGGCTATATGTGGTATTGTACGGAATGCGACGAGTCGGTAAGTAAATACGTGTCTGTAAGCCCGTGAAGGCAGGTGTGTTGATCATAGGTCTGCAACGATACACCGGTGCTTCGTAATATTCCTGACCACGATACGAATATCGTATCTCGAACAAGATAACGCGATGCTTACGATACAGTTACACATGGATCAACAAACCTGGGAAAATTCTGTATTCTATTAGTGTTCAGTCTTCTCACTTTTTAGAGCGGATTTTGTATGAGTGGGATAATAAATACGGCATGTCCGTAGCCGTACCGTAACTTACTGTACCGTAACTCTGTAATTTGATTGGATCAGAAAGACAAAAAACAATGGGAAACCGTCTCAACGTTACGACCAATAGGGGTTTGCGTTGAAAATTTAGACGCAGATATTCAAATTTGTATAGCGTCTGTACAGGCTCTCCTTCCTCCTCCTCCTCTCACGTCCATGAGCCTGTTCTCTGACTATTCCAAGTAATACTTTATATATTATTAGACGCAGTTATTCAAATTTGTATTGCGTCCGTGCAGGCTCTCGGTATATACTTCATGGTAGTGTTTCGTTCCATATAGTCTCCCTGCATGATCATTTCCTCTACTGTTTTACAGTATTATGCAGGGAGACTATATGGAACGAAACACTACCATGAAGTATATACCAGGCTCTCCTTTCCCCTTCTCTCCCTCCCATGAGCCTGTTCGCAGGCTGTAAGACATTGCCATTGGCACAGCGATTTTCAGAACAAAATGATGAAAGACCAAAAGATCGCGGGCCCTGGGAACGAGGTTGAAACAACACATTCACTTTACAACGTGAACGCCACCTACAGAAGAAAGTCACATACAAAACTACAAAAAGCCTGTTCATATGTAATGTGTCAGCTGTACTTTTATTTATGTTTAATTGCTTTGCATTTCAAAGATTTACAGTGTGACATGTAGAACTAAACACCGACATTGCAAAACGAAAATAAATCATTCCTAAATACAAATACAAGCATATCCACGCGATTTTCTTCATTCAAAAGACACCAATTAAATTTGCCTTTTGCCGGATCGAAGCTCGAGCAAGTTGAAATACTATTGTCTTGTACTCGACACTGATTGGCTCAAGTAACCATAAGTTGGAATGCTTTGTTTTCGTTCTGCAATGTGATTGGTTCTCGTTTTCTGAGTTGCCCTGGTTACAGTAGCCGCACTCTAATAAATAGGTATTTTGACGATGTTGCGCGCGTAACTAGAACAATGGCTATCTGTTTTAAAAAACGAAAGGCTGGTGAACCAGAACGAGTCTTAGCAGCTTTTACCGATGCGTGCGCAACATCATAAGAATGGCCTATTTGTTGCTGTTAAACTTATCGAGAGAGTTTGTTGTCGTAGGATGAGGACGACGAGGGAGAGGAAGAAGACAAGGCTGAAGTCGACGAGGAAGCTGAAAAGAAAGTTACAGTGGAAAAAGAGTAATATCGAGAAACGCCTTCGCAAATTTAAAGATTCCAAGTGCTCACATTGTGCAACGTATATCGAGCTTGTGTGGTGCTTGATGCCAGCAGATAGCGTGTGCGGATTCTAATTTACAGTTATAGCCTATCGGTGGACTACCTGACCTTGGATAGCGTTATGTCACTTTTTCTATCAAGTAAACATCCTGCGGTAACTACCGAACAACTGGTGTCCTAGATCACCATGTGGTCCTGAATCATTGGAGTGATTCTTTGACATTGTCCATCACTGCAAGCTCACAAGTTTCTGTTATTTTAAACTGATAAAGACCCTATATAGGCATTGCCATGTTGTGTGTTCATTTTCCTGTATCTCATCAGATGGCGTGGACGGGTTCAATTTTAGCATCCGTTGACGGTAACTTCAGTAACTGAAGCCAACAGATAGAATTGTGGTTGATTGAAGTAAAGGCATCTTTCAACAGGAAGTTCTATGGAAATCAGTTGTGATTTTTCAAGCCTCTAAAAAGGCAAGAAAGGCTTTTGATTGCATCGCGTAATTGTAAAGCAGATAGTGATCCAGCTATCATTTGTACAGGAACAACATCTCCGTTTCAGGGGACAGTGTCACTCCGCTAACTGAGCAACATTGTCACTCTTTGGGCTGATATAATTTGTTTACTTGTAGTACTCGTAAACCTTCGGGTTTTTATATTTTATTTTCTTATCGGTGGATGTAACAAAATATAATGTTGCTCTGTGTCTGTCGGGATAATAAAAACGTTCAACGAAGCGCCAGCTGGAGCAGATTTCATATGAGTGGGACAAACTACAGCACTGACTACAGCACGGTTACTGTAGTCTTTTCTTCGACGAGCTTTCTAATTATGCGCAAAATTGTACATTTCACATAAAAATATAAATACCCTTCAATCAGATATAAATTCTGAATTAAATAATGTGAATACTTGGTTAAGTGCAAATAAGCTTTCTCTCAATGTAGAAAAATCTAACTTTGTTCTCTTCCATCCACCTCAACGGAAAATAAGTATCAATTTTGAATTAACCATTAACGATAAGATATTAAAACAAGACTATTGTATTAAATACCTTGGCATCCTGATTGACTCTAACCTAAGCTGGAAATCCCAAATTGAAAGTATTGCAAAAAAAATTAAGAGAAGTGTTGGTATCCTGTCTAAATTACGGTATTACGTTCATATTAATATTTTAATTAATCTTTATTATGCTCTGATTTATCCCTTTTTAACATATGGAATAATTGTTTGGGGTAATACATACCCCTCCACTCTACAACCACTTTTTCTTCTGCAAAAAAAAGCTATGCGTATTATAACTTTTTCTAAATTCGATGAACACTCAAGTCCTTTATTTAAGTCATTGAATATAATTAAGTTACTCGATCTCGTCACTTTCCATATCGCATCTTTTATGTTTAAATTTTACCATCAACTATTACCTTCAGTTTTTAAAAAGTTCTTTACTCCAATTGATAGAATCCATAGCCATAATACAAGATCTGCATCAAAACAGTGTTATTACCTTCCTAAAGCAAGAACGAATTACGGTATATTTAACATCAGATTTCAAGGATCTAAAATATGGAATTCTATGGATAAAAACATGAAATCGTTTTCGTTTTCAAAATTTAAAGAAAAGTTTAAAAGTGATTTAGTGGAGAAATATTAAAGATATTTCTTCTACCACTTCTAAAGTTGATAAAACTGTTTTGATCTTTTTTCTCCCGAATTTTAATACTATTTATGCTCTCGAAGATTATTTTATTATAACATTTGTGTAGATCTGTGTGTATGTGTGTTTACTGCTGTTTTTGTCTGCGTGTGTATGTGTGGTATGTTAACATAGTTTACGTTGTGTGTGTACCCCTTGCTTTCTTCCGACCTTGTAATTATAATTATTCTATTTAAACTGGCTTCCTGGCATTTTTAGCCCCTTAAGGTTATTTCTGGAAGCCAGTACCCTAATTATATTTATTTTAAACTTTTAAACACATATAACTGTTGTATTTTCAAAGGGTACAATAAATTGTTGTTGTTGTTGTTGTTGTTGTTTCATCAGTGTTCTCAAATTCCTCATGTATATTCAGTCACCTGTCCAATAGCACTGAATGTATTTTTCAATTGAGTTATAGTCTAGGCTCGGTTTTAGCCGTTGGGGTGTCGTTTCTCCAAAGCCTCCCCCCACTAACGGCTGGGCGCGCGGTCAACACGTCGTGTCCGTGACGTCATCTGATTAACTTCAATATTATTCATTTATGGTTCGATTCCGCGTAAACTTTCAAAACACATTGGAATTCTTTAAACTAAGTCCAAGTGTGAAATTAATTCGACGTAGGTAAAGGTTTATTTTAATACCTGTTATTATTAGCCCTCATGTTCACAGTACAAGTTTTAAAGGAAACCCCGGCTGTTGAGACACTCGCTGACAGAAATTAAAAGCCGAAATTTATACGGGGATAAAAATTAAGTTCAGATGTTTTAATATCTCAGAACTCTGAGCTAGAGTCGAGTATTCCCGCTTAGTACTTGTGTAGAGTATGTCTTGGAGACATAAATTGTACAAACTTAGTACATAGGACTTGAAGAATTGTAAAACTCATTTGATGCAGCGATTTTCAAGTGAATCGGTGATTGCAGAGTTAAACGCGTTAAACATGGCCTGCGTCAGACGTGATTTCCTCTCTTCTATAAACTCTTTTAATATGGAGTCGTCAGTCTTTTCTTCACCGATAAAGGCAGCACTAATTTTCTTTGAAGTAAGAATAGCCGGGCTACCTTGGTCTTGCATCGGTAAAGTTAAATGAGAAATGACTCAACATTACGAGCTGCGACCTTTGAGCTGACGGTTTCCCAAGTGACTTCCAGAGCCAGTGCGTTTACTGACAAAGTGTCTTCACCCGAAAACTAACTCTCTTACTGCTTCTTTGTGTGAATCCTTGAATTCCTTGAAACCAAACTTTTCCAGAGCAAATTTAAACGCATTTTGGAACAGCAATCGAAAGTCTTTGGTCCGGCTTTCAAAAGTTTACAATGTAAATTATGCAAATCAATTCAGCGACAGGATTTGAGTGGCAAGTTTGTGATTGGCTAAAACCAACAATGTCTTAGCTCGCGCGCCCAGCCGTGAGTGGGGAGAGGATCGCGGGCTCACCGAAACCCCCACGGCTGGAAACCGAGCCTAGTTATAGTCACGATGATGGAAAACAGTCAAGTTGAACTGTTTTGTTTTGTTTTTAAAAGCTTTTTACTTTGTTTTTAAATTTGTAACAAAGGCGGAAAAAGGCCCCCCAAAATACCCTTCCAATATGCTAATTTTTGTTTTCTTCATGTATGGGTGACTGAGTAATTATTATTGAGTTTGAGAAGAAATGAGGAAACACTTTTTTTACGAATCTTAATTAATTTTTACTCCTGCCAAACTGATCCAAAACATTCTTTCAAAAAGTATTCAAACAGGAGCTACCAATTATGTATACCATGTCATCTTATGTACAGAAATAATTTATTTGCAATAACCAATTAAGTGTGCAAGAACGTAATTGCAAAATGTATCGAAAAAAGTATCTAAAGGAAATGGAATTCTATCTAAGATTAGGCATTTTGTACCCCTTGACACCTTAGTTAAAATTTATTATTCACTTGTGTATCCCTTTTTTACGTATGGTCTATTGGCTTGGGGTAGTACTTATCAGACCTCTCTTAAACCCCTTGTTATTTTACAAGAAAAAGCACTACGTATAATGACCTTTTCCTCTTTTAATGCTCATACTAATCTCTTGTTTAAAGATCTTGACATACTGAAATTCTCTGATTTAATATTCCTGTACATTTCAGTGTTTATGTTTCAATATAACCATAATGATCTCCCCTCATCTTTTGATAATTTCTTTATACGCGTCACTAATGTTCACCATCATAATACTCGTTTGGCTTCCAAAGCAGCATACTATGCACCTAAAATTAGAACAAATTATGGGAAATTTAGAATAAGATATACTGGTGTACAGATTTGGAACCAAATTAAAGGTGATTTAAAGCAACTATCATCACATAAATGTTTCAGCAAAAATCTAAAGCAGGAGTTTCTATCAAAATACTAATTCTTTTTTCCCTTTTTTTTATGGAACTTGATCAATTATACTTAGAGTCTTTACCTTTTTGTTATTTATGTGTGTGTGTATATGTGTTGTGTGTGTATCTAGCTTAACCACCGTAACTATTTAATTTTCTTTTTTTAAAGGTAGCCCTGACTAGATTGATATTTTATCATTTCGGGCTACACTATTAGAAGAGTTTGTTGAAATGTGGAAGAAAAAATAACAATGGAAACCTTGACAAACAATACTTCCTAATGACCCAAGAAAACATATTGGTTCTCACCTTACATGATAAATAATACGTGGTAATTTCATTGTTTTGTGTATGCAAGAACAATATAGAAGAGGAGACTTTAATCTCTGATATGTACATCAGGCACGGATCCAGGAAAAATGTGACCGTTTTCCAATGTTGCGAGGGTCCGGAAATTGTTTGAGATTAGACTCTAAAATGCCATTCCTGCGGTTCTTGAGATTGAAATTCGGCTTGGGATTAGAACACCCTCGACGATAAATATTGCACGTTATACAAGTTAACACGCATCAGTATCAAAATTGCACAAATCATTTATGATGTGACAGTATTTCGTAAATGGAGGGAGCGCTATTCATCAAATCTGCTTCACATTCCTGAATTAAGCCTGTGGCATAACTTATTTGTCAAGCTTAAGCAATAAACTCGGGCCAATTTACCTTAATTCTCAAGAAAAGAAAAATTCCCTCACGTCCTACGAGATTTTTTTTTATCTGACCGTTTTCCGTAAAACGGTGGAGACCAGTCTGGATCTGCGCCTGTGCACGGAGAAGGAAATATGGGACTTTTATGTTACTTCGGCGAGCCAGACAGTACCGCTCGAAACGAGCCACAGTACTGGGTTACCCAACAATACAAAACACCCTAACCTTTAGAACGAGCAGTACAAAAACAATAGAGCTACAGTATAATGGGTCCAATGAGAATACAGGTCTCGAGCGGTAGTGTGTTACTCACTTCGGCCGACAGCAATGCGTCCTCCGCTGACTGCAATAGTTTTAATATTGCTGTAGGACACGGGCCGGTAACTAAGTGGTACTGAGGTGTTGTCACCAGCAAGCGATTATTAGTAATGAAGGTGTTTCTGGTAGTTATTCTCTTCTCCTTGGCTGCTTCTAGCTTACAAGAATATTCAGCCAAGAGGTAAGAACTGAAGTAGCCTGGTTCTAGGGGTTTTCTCCCTTTCTTTGGGAGCCGCGAAGCGGTGATCAGCGAGCCGCGGCCGACCAAGTGGTAGGCACGAATCTCGCTATCATGGCTAACGATAGGTGCAATTAACATCGCAAGATAAATTAAGCAAATCACAACACTTCCAACGTGATGTTTTGGTTTTGGGGTAGTAGGAAAGGAAAAGTAGTAGTCGTAAAATAATACTTAACCAGGGAGTAGAAAGGAATATTTTGAATACGTGCGTCGCACAACGGAAACGATTTCTTCAACACTAGACTTTCTCAAAGTCCTTCTTATTCCCCCGCACGAAGGACTTTTCCCACTTGCAGCGCGCCAAATGTACCGGTTGATTTTTCAACCGGAGGCGTGGCTTATGACGTACTAAGATTTGCCCAATCACAAATCGTCAATTCTTAAGGCATTGTATGTTGACGTGTCAAGTCAGTCGACCGTGGATGTGGTATTTACAATTTGATTGTACTCGGAAAGAGTTTGTCAAAGGCGCGAAATGTAAGCTCCGCCCCTGAAACATGTTTTCACGTCAATACATAATCCCCCAATTCAATTTCCTGCAAGTGAAACAAGTCGAACTCGCTTCGATTCTCGCGCTCGATTTTTGACCCAGTAATCGCTTACCCAGTGACTCGGCGAGTTCGACTTGGAGCAAGTCTACTTCAACACCAACAAGCGCTTCAAAATGTTTCATTTCTGCTCTTTGACCCAAATATATTCACGGACGATCTTCTGCAGGCTTTCATATAGACCCTACTTATTCTACAATACTGTTTTCGATTCCACGTTACGGGCTTTATCTAGATGAAATCTTAGGCGATCCTTCACATTTATCCATTCCTGCATGCAAAATTATTGGCTACTACTTCATGTAGCTGCGACTTAGCCTAAATTCACCCAAAATTAGTAATTAGCTCTAAAACACTCAAAATTAGTGACTACCTCTAAACACCCTAAATTAGTGAGCACCCGTTGTTTACGGTTAGGGTGTTTAAAAAAATGTAGGGTTAGGGTTTATAAGGGTTTGGGACAGTTTGTGACCACGGGAAGTGATCAGTGGTAGCGCAAAGGACCACGGGAAGTGATCAGTGGTAGCGCAAAGGACCACGGGAAGTGATCAGTGGTAGCGCAAAGGACCACGGGAAGTGATCAGAGGTAGCGCAAAGGACCACGGGAAGTGATCAGTATCAGTGGTAGCGCAAACGACCACGGGAAGTGATCAGAGGTAGCGCAAAGGACCACGGGAAGTGATCAGTGGTAGCGCAAAGGACCACGGGAAGCAATCAGTGGTAGCGCAAAGGACCACGGGAAGTGATCAGTGGTAGCGCAAAGGACCACGGGAAGGTCTTGGTACGAGGCAGCACAAGAGATAGGCAAACTTTCTCAGCTCGACGCAACGCAGGCTACTTCATGTAGGCAACACATGAATTTCTATCAAAATACAATGGATTTAACACTACAAAGCAATAGGACGATATACACAATACAATATAACAATACAATTTGGTAGTAATTCATGTCTGCCTTCATGAAGGTAGCCTGCTATGTAGACGTATTTTTTCACTCTCATAAATTAGAAGAAAAAAGTAACGTCTGCTTACCCGAGCGCTTAATTAGTTTCCAATATGCAAGCGACGTCCACGTTTGTTTTATTTTTCTGCCCAATCAAAGCCATTGTTACAATTTTAGTGAATTGGCGCTCATATTCTTCAGATTGGTAAGAAAAAGTTGTGGAAAGCGTCAACAATTTTGAGCGTGCCATCGTTGCGTCGGCTTTTTTCTCCTTCGATTTTTACAAAACATGGTTTTGACAAATTAGAGAGCGCGTTACGAAATATATAGAGGATATTACATGGCCGCACGGAGATAGGGATTTTATCTTAGAGTATTGATGAAATATCTTACGAGTGAGCGCATCGAACGAGTAAAAGATTTCATCAACACGAGAAGATAAAATCCGTATTTCGATGCAGCCATTTAATGTTCTGTTTAATATATAATTATCGATAAAATACCAGTTTAAATCTCTTACTAAAAAGGCTAGAAATCTTTGAAAGCAAGTCATATTTTCAAAAGTGATAACTTGAAGATATCATTTATATCTTCACACGTGAAGATATCACTTTTTAGAAAAAAATATACACTGGTATTTCATCGAAAATTATATATTAAATATTTGTAATAATATTAACTTGTCCAATTACCTTTTATTAGGTGTGATAACTGTAAACTGTGTTATCATTTCGGCTGTTTGGATCCTCCCGTGAAGGTGAGTCAATAAAATTTAACAGCTCGCAGGCTAGGGTGCAGAGAAGACTTGGTGGACCTAATGTAGTGGACACTACAGAGCAGTTAGACTACGAGCTCTAAGATTTTTAGGTGGGGCTGATAGTTAACGATGAGCGAAGACTTTTTAGCAGAAACCAACAAGTGGTCATTCATATTTCTAGTAAGTTCGTTATTTTTCACTTCCAGTATTTTCTTCCTCACTTTGTTTACATTTTAAAGAGAAACTGAGAAGCCAGTTCACTGTTCACGGCGCATGCGCGACCCTTTTATGGGGAAACAAGTATTCATAAATGACTGCATCAGTTACTGATCGTATAGGTTAGCTAGGCATTTTGCAGAGTTCGCAGTAGAACGCTCACTGGTTTAGCCTACTAAGAAATAATTAACTACTAGCAGTTTTGTTTTGTAAACGCATAAGTGACTTCAGAACACTTGTCTACCGATCAGTTTTCCTTCGAGGTATGTTTTGTTTATTTTATTGTTGTTGAGCAGAGTTGTGTTGTTTTATGTCAAGTTCATAGAGCATCTTCCCGTTTGAAACCGCTTTCACCCGGCATGTTAACCGATATTTGTTATGTGAATATTCCATTTTTTTGTAGGGTAACCCCAAGAAACGTGGCTATATGTGGTATTGTACGGAATGCGACGAGTCGGTAAGTAAATACGTGTCTGTAAGCCCGTGAAGGCAGGTGTGTTGATCATAGGTCTGCAACGATACACCGGTGCTTCGTAATATTCCTGACCACGATACGAATATCGTATCTCGAACAAGATAACGCGATGCTTACGATACAGTTACACATGGATCAACAAACCTGGGAAAATTCTGTATTCTATTAGTGTTCAGTCTTCTCACTTTTTAGAGCGGATTTTGTATGAGTGGGATAATAAATACGGCATGTCCGTAGCCGTACCGTAACTTACTGTACCGTAACTCTGTAATTTGATTGGATCAGAAAGACAAAAAACAATGGGAAACCGTCTCAACGTTACGACCAATAGGGGTTTGCGTTGAAAATTTAGACGCAGATATTCAAATTTGTATAGCGTCTGTACAGGCTCTCCTTCCTCCTCCTCCTCTCACGTCCATGAGCCTGTTCTCTGACTATTCCAAGTAATACTTTATATATTATTAGACGCAGTTATTCAAATTTGTATTGCGTCCGTGCAGGCTCTCGGTATATACTTCATGGTAGTGTTTCGTTCCATATAGTCTCCCTGCATGATCATTTCCTCTACTGTTTTACAGTATTATGCAGGGAGACTATATGGAACGAAACACTACCATGAAGTATATACCAGGCTCTCCTTTCCCCTTCTCTCCCTCCCATGAGCCTGTTCGCAGGCTGTAAGACATTGCCATTGGCACAGCGATTTTCAGAACAAAATGATGAAAGACCAAAAGATCGCGGGCCCTGGGAACGAGGTTGAAACAACACATTCACTTTACAACGTGAACGCCACCTACAGAAGAAAGTCACATACAAAACTACAAAAAGCCTGTTCATATGTAATGTGTCAGCTGTACTTTTATTTATGTTTAATTGCTTTGCATTTCAAAGATTTACAGTGTGACATGTAGAACTAAACACCGACATTGCAAAACGAAAATAAATCATTCCTAAATACAAATACAAGCATATCCACGCGATTTTCTTCATTCAAAAGACACCAATTAAATTTGCCTTTTGCCGGATCGAAGCTCGAGCAAGTTGAAATACTATTGTCTTGTACTCGACACTGATTGGCTCAAGTAACCATAAGTTGGAATGCTTTGTTTTCGTTCTGCAATGTGATTGGTTCTCGTTTTCTGAGTTGCCCTGGTTACAGTAGCCGCACTCTAATAAATAGGTATTTTGACGATGTTGCGCGCGTAACTAGAACAATGGCTATCTGTTTTAAAAAACGAAAGGCTGGTGAACCAGAACGAGTCTTAGCAGCTTTTACCGATGCGTGCGCAACATCATAAGAATGGCCTATTTGTTGCTGTTAAACTTATCGAGAGAGTTTGTTGTCGTAGGATGAGGACGACGAGGGAGAGGAAGAAGACAAGGCTGAAGTCGACGAGGAAGCTGAAAAGAAAGTTACAGTGGAAAAAGAGTAATATCGAGAAACGCCTTCGCAAATTTAAAGATTCCAAGTGCTCACATTGTGCAACGTATATCGAGCTTGTGTGGTGCTTGATGCCAGCAGATAGCGTGTGCGGATTCTAATTTACAGTTATAGCCTATCGGTGGACTACCTGACCTTGGATAGCGTTATGTCACTTTTTCTATCAAGTAAACATCCTGCGGTAACTACCGAACAACTGGTGTCCTAGATCACCATGTGGTCCTGAATCATTGGAGTGATTCTTTGACATTGTCCATCACTGCAAGCTCACAAGTTTCTGTTATTTTAAACTGATAAAGACCCTATATAGGCATTGCCATGTTGTGTGTTCATTTTCCTGTATCTCATCAGATGGCGTGGACGGGTTCAATTTTAGCATCCGTTGACGGTAACTTCAGTAACTGAAGCCAACAGATAGAATTGTGGTTGATTGAAGTAAAGGCATCTTTCAACAGGAAGTTCTATGGAAATCAGTTGTGATTTTTCAAGCCTCTAAAAAGGCAAGAAAGGCTTTTGATTGCATCGCGTAATTGTAAAGCAGATAGTGATCCAGCTATCATTTGTACAGGAACAACATCTCCGTTTCAGGGGACAGTGTCACTCCGCTAACTGAGCAACATTGTCACTCTTTGGGCTGATATAATTTGTTTACTTGTAGTACTCGTAAACCTTCGGGTTTTTATATTTTATTTTCTTATCGGTGGATGTAACAAAATATAATGTTGCTCTGTGTCTGTCGGGATAATAAAAACGTTCAACGAAGCGCCAGCTGGAGCAGATTTCATATGAGTGGGACAAACTACAGCACTGACTACAGCACGGTTACTGTAGTCTTTTCTTCGACGAGCTTTCTAATTATGCGCAAAATTGTACATTTCATCAGTGTTCTCAAATTCCTCATGTATATTCAGTCACCTGTCCAATAGCACTGAATGTATTTTTCAATTGAGTTATAGTCTAGGCTCGGTTTTAGCCGTTGGGGTGTCGTTTCTCCAAAGCCTCCCCCCACTAACGGCTGGGCGCGCGGTCAACACGTCGTGTCCGTGACGTCATCTGATTAACTTCAATATTATTCATTTATGGTTCGATTCCGCGTAAACTTTCAAAACACATTGGAATTCTTTAAACTAAGTCCAAGTGTGAAATTAATTCGACGTAGGTAAAGGTTTATTTTAATACCTGTTATTATTAGCCCTCATGTTCACAGTACAAGTTTTAAAGGAAACCCCGGCTGTTGAGACACTCGCTGACAGAAATTAAAAGCCGAAATTTATACGGGGATAAAAATTAAGTTCAGATGTTTTAATATCTCAGAACTCTGAGCTAGAGTCGAGTATTCCCGCTTAGTACTTGTGTAGAGTATGTCTTGGAGACATAAATTGTACAAACTTAGTACATAGGACTTGAAGAATTGTAAAACTCATTTGATGCAGCGATTTTCAAGTGAATCGGTGATTGCAGAGTTAAACGCGTTAAACATGGCCTGCGTCAGACGTGATTTCCTCTCTTCTATAAACTCTTTTAATATGGAGTCGTCAGTCTTTTCTTCACCGATAAAGGCAGCACTAATTTTCTTTGAAGTAAGAATAGCCGGGCTACCTTGGTCTTGCATCGGTAAAGTTAAATGAGAAATGACTCAACATTACGAGCTGCGACCTTTGAGCTGACGGTTTCCCAAGTGACTTCCAGAGCCAGTGCGTTTACTGACAAAGTGTCTTCACCCGAAAACTAACTCTCTTACTGCTTCTTTGTGTGAATCCTTGAATTCCTTGAAACCAAACTTTTCCAGAGCAAATTTAAACGCATTTTGGAACAGCAATCGAAAGTCTTTGGTCCGGCTTTCAAAAGTTTACAATGTAAATTATGCAAATCAATTCAGCGACAGGATTTGAGTGGCAAGTTTGTGATTGGCTAAAACCAACAATGTCTTAGCTCGCGCGCCCAGCCGTGAGTGGGGAGAGGATCGCGGGCTCACCGAAACCCCCACGGCTGGAAACCGAGCCTAGTTATAGTCACGATGATGGAAAACAGTCAAGTTGAACTGTTTTGTTTTGTTTTTAAAAGCTTTTTACTTTGTTTTTAAATTTGTAACAAAGGCGGAAAAAGGCCCCCCAAAATACCCTTCCAATATGCTAATTTTTGTTTTCTTCTTGTATGGGTGACTGAGTAATTATTATTGAGTTTGAGAAGAAATGAGGAAACACTTTTTTTACGAATCTTAATTAATTTTTACTCCTGCCAAACTGATCCAAAACATTCTTTCAAAAAGTATTCAAACAGGAGCTACCAATTATGTATACCATGTCATCTTATGTACAGAAATAATTTATTTGCAATAACCAATTAAGTGTGCAAGAACGTAATTGCAAAATGTATCGAAAAAAGTATCTAAAGGAAATGGAATTCTATCTAAGATTAGGCATTTTGTACCCCTTGACACCTTAGTTAAAATTTATTATTCACTTGTGTATCCCTTTTTTACGTATGGTCTATTGGCTTGGGGTAGTACTTATCAGACCTCTCTTAAACCCCTTGTTATTTTACAAGAAAAAGCACTACGTATAATGACCTTTTCCTCTTTTAATGCTCATACTAATCTCTTGTTTAAAGATCTTGACATACTGAAATTCTCTGATTTAATATTCCTGTACATTTCAGTGTTTATGTTTCAATATAACCATAATGATCTCCCCTCATCTTTTGATAATTTCTTTATACGCGTCACTAATGTTCACCATCATAATACTCGTTTGGCTTCCAAAGCAGCATACTATGCACCTAAAATTAGAACAAATTATGGGAAATTTAGAATAAGATATACTGGTGTACAGATTTGGAACCAAATTAAAGGTGATTTAAAGCAACTATCATCACATAAATGTTTCAGCAAAAATCTAAAGCAGGAGTTTCTATCAAAATACTAATTCTTTTTTCCCTTTTTTTTATGGAACTTGATCAATTATACTTAGAGTCTTTACCTTTTTGTTATTTATGTGTGTGTGTATATGTGTTGTGTGTGTATCTAGCTTAACCACCGTAACTATTTAATTTTCTTTTTTTAAAGGTAGCCCTGACTAGATTGATATTTTATCATTTCGGGCTACACTATTAGAAGAGTTTGTTGAAATGTGGAAGAAAAAATAACAATGGAAACCTTGACAAACAATACTTCCTAATGACCCAAGAAAACATATTGGTTCTCACCTTACATGATAAATAATACGTGGTAATTTCATTGTTTTGTGTATGCAAGAACAATATAGAAGAGGAGACTTTAATCTCTGATATGTACATCAGGCACGGATCCAGGAAAAATGTGACCGTTTTCCAATGTTGCGAGGGTCCGGAAATTTTTTGAGATTAGACTCTAAAATGCCATTCCTGCGGTTCTTGAGATTGAAATTCGGCTTGGGATTAGAACACCCTCGACGATAAATATTGCACGTTATACAAGTTAACACGCATCAGTATCAAAATTGCACAAATCATTTATGATGTGACAGTATTTCGTAAATGGAGGGAGCGCTATTCATCAAATCTGCTTCACATTCCTGAATTAAGCCTGTGGCATAACTTATTTGTCAAGCTTAAGCAATAAACTCGGGCCAATTTACCTTAATTCTCAAGAAAAGAAAAATTCCCTCACGTCCTACGAGATTTTTTTTTATCTGACCGTTTTCCGTAAAACGGTGGAGACCAGTCTGGATCTGCGCCTGTGCACGGAGAAGGAAATATGGGACTTTTATGTTACTTCGGCGAGCCAGACAGTACCGCTCGAAACGAGCCACAGTACTGGGTTACCCAACAATACAAAACACCCTAACCTTTAGAACGAGCAGTACAAAAACAATAGAGCTACAGTATAATGGGTCCAATGAGAATACAGGTCTCGAGCGGTAGTGTGTTACTCACTTCGGCCGACAGCAATGCGTCCTCCGCTGACTGCAATAGTTTTAATATTGCTGTAGGACACGGGCCGGTAACTAAGTGGTACTGAGGTGTTGTCACCAGCAAGCGATTATTAGTAATGAAGGTGTTTCTGGTAGTTATTCTCTTCTCCTTGGCTGCTTCTAGCTTACAAGAATATTCAGCCAAGAGGTAAGAACTGAAGTAGCCTGGTTCTAGGGGTTTTCTCCCTTTCTTTGGGAGCCGCGAAGCGGTGATCAGCGAGCCGCGGCCGACCAAGTGGTAGGCACGAATCTCGCTATCATGGCTAACGATAGGTGCAATTAACATCGCAAGATAAATTAAGCAAATCACAACACTTCCAACGTGATGTTTTGGTTTTGGGGTAGTAGGAAAGGAAAAGTAGTAGTCGTAAAATAATACTTAACCAGGGAGTAGAAAGGAATATTTTGAATACGTGCGTCGCACAACGGAAACGATTTCTTCAACACTAGACTTTCTCAAAGTCCTTCTTATTCCCCCGCACGAAGGACTTTTCCCACTTGCAGCGCGCCAAATGTACCGGTTGATTTTTCAACCGGAGGCGTGGCTTATGACGTACTAAGATTTGCCCAATCACAAATCGTCAATTCTTAAGGCATTGTATGTTGACGTGTCAAGTCAGTCGACCGTGGATGTGGTATTTACAATTTGATTGTACTCGGAAAGAGTTTGTCAAAGGCGCGAAATGTAAGCTCCGCCCCTGAAACATGTTTTCACGTCAATACATAATCCCCCAATTCAATTTCCTGCAAGTGAAACAAGTCGAACTCGCTTCGATTCTCGCGCTCGATTTTTGACCCAGTAATCGCTTACCCAGTGACTCGGCGAGTTCGACTTGGAGCAAGTCTACTTCAACACCAACAAGCGCTTCAAAATGTTTCATTTCTGCTCTTTGACCCAAATATATTCACGGACGATCTTCTGCAGGCTTTCATATAGACCCTACTTATTCTACAATACTGTTTTCGATTCCACGTTACGGGCTTTATCTAGATGAAATCTTAGGCGATCCTTCACATTTATCCATTCCTGCATGCAAAATTATTGGCTACTACTTCATGTAGCTGCGACTTAGCCTAAATTCACCCAAAATTAGTAATTAGCTCTAAAACACTCAAAATTAGTGACTACCTCTAAACACCCTAAATTAGTGAGCACCCGTTGTTTACGGTTAGGGTGTTTAAAAAAATGTAGGGTTAGGGTTTATAAGGGTTTGGGACAGTTTGTGACCACGGGAAGTGATCAGTGGTAGCGCAAAGGACCACGGGAAGTGATCAGTGGTAGCGCAAAGGACCACGGGAAGTGATCAGTGGTAGCGCAAAGGACCACGGGAAGTGATCAGAGGTAGCGCAAAGGACCACGGGAAGTGATCAGTATCAGTGGTAGCGCAAACGACCACGGGAAGTGATCAGAGGTAGCGCAAAGGACCACGGGAAGTGATCAGTGGTAGCGCAAAGGACCACGGGAAGCAATCAGTGGTAGCGCAAAGGACCACGGGAAGTGATCAGTGGTAGCGCAAAGGACCACGGGAAGGTCTTGGTACGAGGCAGCACAAGAGATAGGCAAACTTTCTCAGCTCGACGCAACGCAGGCTACTTCATGTAGGCAACACATGAATTTCTATCAAAATACAATGGATTTAACACTACAAAACAATAGGACGATATACACAATACAATATAACAATACAATTTGGTAGTAATTCATGTCTGCCTTCATGAAGGTAGCCTGCTATGTAGACGTATTTTTTCACTCTCATAAATTAGAAGAAAAAAGTAACGTCTGCTTACCCGAGCGCTTAATTAGTTTCCAATATGCAAGCGACGTCCACGTTTGTTTTATTTTTCTGCCCAATCAAAGCCATTGTTACAATTTTAGTGAATTGGCGCGCCAGTGAACACTCTACTATGATTGGACAATGGCAAATGTATTGTCTGAATTCCTTTTAAATGTAACATTACGTCACTTTCCAGGATATGGAAGGTAAAATCTGATTAGTCCATAACACAATGAGGTGTGCATATTTGAAACTAATTAAGCGCCCGGGTAAGCAGACGTTACTTTTTTCTTCGAATTTATGAGAGTGAAAAAATACGTCTGCATAGCAGGCTATCATGAAGGGAGAACCAAAATATTGGCCAATTATGGATCTTGCAGTTTTTGAAGCAACTAATTATAAATTTACACAACTCTTCCTGATTGAAGGAATATCTAATTACCTTATAGCGTTCTCCGATTGGCTGTTGTTTACCAACAGGGGGAGGGGTTGCGTTAGAAATTGCAATCAACGGGAGTGGGATAAGTAGAAAAGTGAACGGCAGTTTGTCGCCCCAACATCGAAAAGTGAGAAAGTTTCTTAAATAATTTAACGAAGACATTTACGACTGTCGAATAGCCCGACTTGACAATGTCATCACTGGCGGGGTGACGCCGTGTGGGCGGCAGTTAACTGATCACATTTGAAGGCAGTGAAACTCTGAATGTCTAATAGAGCCTCACAATTCCTAAGTATTTTGATTGGTTGATTCACCTGCAGATAATTGCGCAAATAAGCGTTTGCTGCAGATATTGTTGTGCGCAGTGCTCCATCCTGTGATGACAATTATTGCAACTGCGGCTATCGCAAAATATGATAAATTGTTAATTTGTGTCTCGCTACCAGTTATTTGCCTCTGCCTTCGGCATCGGCAAATAACTGGAAGCTCGCCACAGACAATTCATCATATTTTGCTCAGCCTCGTCCAATAATTGCTTATTATTTGCAGCCATATACATAAATGGGCTGATCAAAGCCAGGACCCGGTTAAGCCACCGATCGAATTGGAATTTAGCGTGCCGGTTTTTTTTAAGGTCATATTAGAAAAGTTTATCATGAATATCGATATAAGGCCCTTATATCGATAGTCTGCTGTTTCGGAAACGGCAGACTATCGATATCAAGTCTTTTAGGAACTGTTTAAGAAATAAGTGTCTTGAATGCCAGCAGTTTTTAGAATAATTGAATCCATAATTTATGTTAGATATATTGTAACCTAACTATTGAGGGCCACAAGGTTATTAGTGTTATACACTATTTACCCTCTACAAATAAAGGCTTTATTATTATTATTATTACAAGTCAAAACCGCTAACAATAATCAAACATGCAAAATACAGTGGCCACTTGATTTTTTAGAAACCAACACAAGTTCTGATTAATCTAGTTGTAACATAGGATAAAACGAAAATTAATAGCGAAGTGTCCATAAGCAAAATGAGATGCCATCTCTGCTCCCCCTACCCCCACACGGGCGCTGTAGGATTTGGGAGCAGAGTCTGCAGAATCCAACCCATACCGGTCCACCCGTATGAGGTTCTCATATTATATCACCTTCAGTAGCGCTTTTTTATAGCTAAACTTGGAGGCTTCAGTCTTACATGTGGGAGATATTAATAGGTGGACACGAAAGTTGTTTGTTATAAACCCGATATATATATTGGTGAATGGTAATAAGTAATAGATGAACACCGATATGATTCGCAAACCATATGTTGTATTAGTCATGTTTAGTACCAAGACTGATTTTAAAGCTGCAGCTTCATTCAACCCACTTCTAAATGGGGTGGGTACTGTTATTAACAGGAAATGCATAGGATTTTCCACCCCTCCCCCTTCAGTTTTGCAAGGTTCGCAGATCTTACCCCAAATTTGCAAACAATAAGTTGTGTTCATGGTGTTTGGTACCAAAACTGATTATAACGCTGCAACTTTATTTAATCCATTTCTGGACTGGGAAATATAAAATGAAACTGTCCCAGCATGCTTTGCGGCCATAACGGATAGGATGGATTTTTACGGGTAGATAGGAACATCGTAGAGAGATGGGGTTTTCACCAAAATGTTACCCATACAGGGGGTCTTCTTCATTTGGTTGACATTAAATTTCAGGGGGGGAAATAACAGCCAAAATAAAATTTCAAAACGGCTTAACCCCCCCCCCCCCCCCGAACTTCATTTGCGCGAATGTTAACCCAAAACTTTAATCTAGTTGGATGAAATTACATGAGATAGGCTGTTTTTTATGCCATCAACTATGCGCTATATACCGAACATCAATTAATTATTTAATTAATTAATTAATGATTGTATTATTTCTATTCTATAATTATCATTAAGAATTATTATTAATATAATTAATATAATAAAGTTGGAACAAATTAAATCAACAGCTTGCTGGGAATTCTCTGAGCAACCCGAGAAAACCTCAACTCTGGGACCGGGCTGGGTTTGTATGTTTACCTGCTGTTTACGACCAATTTAATTAGTCTCTTGTCGTTCACCTTTTATACATTCTTCTTGTTGAAATTGAAAGGACTTTTCATAAGCCGCTCGAAATCAAGAATGCTGCTTCTCTGCCTCCAAATGTATTTCAAACTTTAGGAACTCGGGCACTCTCGCCAGGGTAACGCACTCAAATGACATGAGGTCAAAAGTTTAATAATTTGGCACGCAAGTACTTCTAGCCTGCGAATACAGCCTCCTCGGGGGGCTTATTTCCACCCGATGTGAGGCGGCTGTATTCGCAGGCTAAAGTACTTCATGTAGCTGCACAAACTGTCCCTACGTTTGAAAAACACCCTTACAGCCCTCGCGAAAGCAAATTCAAATTTGTTCTGTCGAAATCTTAATATAATCACTCCAAACAGCTACCAGTTGCAGATTAGATGTTACCAGAAACTTCTGATGTTACTTAACTTTGATTTGCAGGTAGAAATAAGTCATAAATCATTTTGTTTGTTTTAGAAGGCAAAATAGCTCCCAAAACCATGTATTTTCGAGTGAGATGACTGGGCCGATACCGGAAGTGAGTCACCGGATATCGATATGTAGGCTTTTGTTCGCAATGACTTTGATATGAAACGCCTGGGGCGTTTATTTCAAACCGGGTCCCTTATGGGGGGCGTTTATTGAAGAGAGGCGTTTATTTGTGACGGGGCGTTTATTTTCGGGTGTTAAATTTGGTAGGAAAATTGGAAGGACCATGCAGACGAAATGATAAATAACCGGATCTCCCGTAGCGTGTAGGGATCTGATCTGCAATATATAATACAGTCGATGCCAAAAAGGTTGTCCAGCAGAACATAATATAATACTTTAATATCCATTGTTTTGGCCTATTGTTTTGGCCTAGACAATAGCCCAAAACAATGGATATTATAGTATTATATTATGTTCTGCTGGACAACCTTTTTGGCATTGACTGTATATAAATAGACAATAAAGGAAAGGCTGCTTCAACAGTACTTGAAATGGGTATTTACTTTTGCGTAATAAACGATTCTTTAGCTGGTAAAATAGGGTGATGGTGTATGAAACTTCTAGAATAACTATTTTTTTAAACTATAGTTTTATTATTTATTAAGGACACTAAACTGTGTTATTCTTAATAAATTTAAAATAAATTGAACGAGTCGTGCCCAAAGGCAGTACGGTTCCCAATAAACGCTCCTCTCCATTAAACGCCCAGGGCGTTTATATAATTTACTTCAAACTAGGACCCTTAGGGGAGACATTTATTTGAGAGGGGCGTTTAAATGAAAAGTGGCGTTTATTCGCGAAAATACGGTATATTCACAACCGATCCACAACGGTCTTCCCACACTCCATTGTCTATGATTGGGAGTGGCGATCGCTAGGCTGATAAGGCAGTCAATGTGGTAGAAGTACTGTTTAATAAACGAGCAGCAGTGTTTTATCGTTTTTTATTCGGACGCGAATATTTTATCGTGCTTGTGAAATAATAATTGGAATTCACATCATTGTTATGTGATTCTGTATTATTCTAATTCCCCGGGGGGGGGGGGGGGGGGTTACTTACATGAAAAATGGGTATGTATGTGAGGCCAAGAGGCTCAAACCCTGACCCTGTTTGGCTCAAATTAGGTCAAAACCCTGACCCTACCTACCCAAATTGAGCTCAAAACCCTGACCCACCCCCGCGGCACATACATAATACGTCACAAACAGGAGTCCCCCCCCCCCCCGCCGGTATAATTATGGAACTTGAAATGGCCCATGTCATGTCCCATAGGAGTTACAGATCTTTATCAAAAGTTATGCATACTTATTAGCTGAGTACGAAATCTTTATCAAAAGTTAATTTACTCATTAATAATTTTATTGGGATTTACAGTACTGTGCATGTGATCTGAATACTGAGCTGGAACTTTACAAGTTTATCAACTGTACTGTACGGCGGTGTTACTCGTTTTCAGTCTTTCGCGGCTTTTAAAAAGGAGCGGTGTCAAAGCAGTCGATGGCGCGAGTTTTTGACTCACAATACAAACGACAAGAAATCTGAGAAATCTGTTGTTTATCATGAGAACTAGGAGAGTTTCGGTCAGTAATACCACTGATAGGAAGAAGAGGAAGCGGTCGGAGGTAATTCATATTATTTGATGTAATCTTAGGTGTATTATGGAGGTATTATGTCGATCGTGCGATTCGGTGTGCCGCGGTTAACGTACAAACGTGTGTTGTATACATGTACCTTGTCGCGGGTGCTTCTTAATCTTGGAGTAGCAGATTCATTATTTTCTGGGGTTAGGGTTCTTTGTATTTCAGGGTATTGTTTTGCTTTAGAAGACAAAAACAATCTTTGTTTTACGTGATGTGGTGATCTGTAGCACGAAGAAATCCCCTTTTCGCGGTAATAACCGCCATTTTGAATATGGGGGCAATTGAGGGAAATTGATCTCTTTCCCAATTAATGCACTTATCATCGGCTTACCCGGGGGTCAACCCCCGGGACACCCAGGGGACACCCACGGGGTTAGGTAGGGATTAGTCGACTGTGGACATTTTTGATTCTCCGCGGTGATGGGGAATTGTACGTCTATTGGATCGTAGTATTAATCCCCGGGGACACCCCGCGGGATTGGGTTTGACACAGGTAAACGGTGTCCAAACTTTCACGTTGCGGATATTTTAAACGTGTTTATGATAAAGTGCGACAAACAAGGTCCAGGCTGCTTTATTTGTTACCGTGGCAGAGGTGTCAAGATCAGCGCCAGTCGAGCCTGAAAAATGGACACTTTTGTCTGTTTTACATGCAAAGATTGTTGAGGGTATGTTGGCTAATATGCCCCTGGGGGAGGGGGACCCCATGAGGGCTGCGGGTCTAATTGTTAAATAGAACATGGAGAACCACCTTTTATTGTTTTGTTTTATAATATAAAATTTGATCTACGTGGAAAGAAATGCTTGAGCATGAATTATTCCCGGGGGGAGGACTCCCCATAAAAATAGACGGGGTGCTCGACGTGAGAAATGAAATTCACCCCTAAAAGATAGCAATATGGGCGTGGCTCACAAAAAATTTACCCCAAAAAGATAGCATTCCAAAAGACAAATTTGTGCAAACTAAAGGAAATAAGAGACAAAGCTCTGCCCCATAACCTCGTCTTTAATATTCGGATGGATCAAACTCTATATCGAAGCCGTAAATACCGATTCAACTTGTGGGGTCTCACGCTCGAGGATCCAGCGCTATTTTTTCTCGGCCACAAAAATTTTGGGTCTCGGAGACCCCTAAAAGATAGCAGACCTTTGGAAGACCCCTAATAAGAGATAGCACTGCTAACGATTTTAACCCCTAAAAGATAGGTCGAGCACCCCCATCTATTTTTATGGGGAGTCCCCCCCCCCCCCCCCCCCCCGGGGAATTATTATAGAAATTAATCAAGCAATATGTGCTGAGCAGCCAATGAAATCGCACATTCTTAGGATGCTCCCGAAATTTATATTATTCATAATATATATTTAATAATTATGATTGATATGCATGCAATTAATTCAAGTGATAATGACAATTGGAAATACAGCACAATACTTGGATTTATTATACATGTATAACTCAATGTGCAATATGAGACCAGTTTTTTTTATAACCATCAAATATTTTCTCTTGCACATGATTGGTTGAATGCATCATGTGACCCGATATTTTCTCTCAAGTGGAAAATATCAGCAAATACATCCCCTGTGAGCATATAGCTCATGCGTCAAAGAAAATATATCCCCTACTAGGTCTGTGTCATGTGCAGTGATTACTCACTTCGTGCTAATTTTTTTTTTTTTTCGTGGGTGTGATCACACTCCAGTTTGGGAACCAATCAAATTCAATCCTGAACAAAGCACTACTGATGTACGTCATGCTACATGTATAGTCGTCGTTCAGCTAGCTTTCATGACCATTATAATGGCGAAAAGTAAATAATTCATCGCTTTGCAATATTCAGTTCACAGGAAAATCATTATAAATATAGCACATTAAGCGAGTAAATGCAGTGACACCTATATACTACAGATGGATGCTCCGGGTAATGGGCTCCTAGTTGACATGTATAGGGTCTTTAAATACACCTGTAACTGGTTTATTCAGTGTGTTAACCACAGGCTGCTTACAATGTTTTAACATTTAATTTATGGAAATACAATGTAATATTCTAACTTGTTCCCCAGTGTTTAAAGCGCTTGAGTCTAGACACTAGTCTGCTTCACATGGATGAGGGTGGTAAAGAAAACAACCTCCCTAATGACCTGATGGCAACAAAGAAAAAGAAAATGAAGAAGTGGAAAGGTAATCCAACATTTTTGGTAAAATTGCTACATGTAGTAGAACCTGGGGGGAACTATGGTACCAAAATGACAGGGGTGCTCGACGGTCATTTTGAAAATGAAAAGTATGCATAAATTAAACATAAAGTGATTAAAAGTTCACATGTTTTAAAAATTGTGTGTTTATTGTTTACTATTTATTGTTTGAAAGCTATTTTAGCTCCTATAAAGTGCCTATATTTTGGAAAAAAATCCAATATTTTCCTATATTTAGAACTTGCACAGCCTATATTTCCTATCAAATTTGTCCAAAAAGTGGCTGGGATGTATGATGTGTATATAATCTGCTTTAATACAAATTATCTTATTTTGCAGGCCAGATATTGGAATCCTCACATACAACTCTGCAGGCCAATAATAGGGACTTAGCAACTGCTCTAGGTAAGTAACCATATATACATGTACATGTATGTCATGATATACAACGTGATATACAATGTACATGTAGTATTGATGGCTGCTACATGTATTCTTCACTGATTTGTGTATTAATTAGGATTTAAAATAATCCAATTGGGAATAAAAAAAGAAAAATGGAATGTTGGGTTTCCTGTGATGCAAAATCCTCAGTCTGGGGCACCACAGGTAACCCGAACTCCTATTTTCTTTCCCTTTCTCTCGTTTTTAACTCGTAGATGCGTGCAAGCGCATAAATGAGGTCTCAGGAAGGTTGGGGAAATCATGTCACTCACTCACTCACTCACTAAGTTGTTTGCAGAATGGAATGCTTGGAATGCAAATTGATAATAATAATAATCGGTAATTGATTTAATTAATAATTGAAGAACAATGTTGGAATTGACGTTGCCCAAGCCCTCATCGCCGGTTTCCCTCTTGCTGCAAACGGATTTATATAATGTTAGCGAGCAGCTGTGTTATCTATGTGGGAGATGTGTGTTCATTCATCACGCTTATCTGGGTCCCACTGACATAGTGACCTAAAACCCTTGTACGTTTTCACATCACTTGAAAGGTACAAAGCCTTACATCACCACCGGCTCTCACCACTTCAGCTGAATGACTTCGATTTGACCCTGATAGTGCTCCATAGTATCATACCTTCTTCATGCTGTAGTTCCTATACTATTCATGATTTGCAATCATTGCATTTCGGGTAACCTGTGGCATTACTGCTTGATTTCATAGGCGATTCGAGAAATACAAAATACGTAGACAGAGTGAAAGTACCACTCAATCAACTATATAAAGTATTGCTCTTTTATTTCTGAAGATACTTGATACATGTTATAAGGAAAATGCATCCACAGATCGCATGTATGAACTCTTCTCGAGGTAACGATCACAGGTAATACAAAGAGTGGAGCTTGGGATGCCTGTGGTTATTCAAAATGGCTGCGGAACGATGGCAAATCATGAATACCGGTATTATACGAGCTACAATACGAGCAACAGCACAAAGAAGGTATGATACCAAAAACAGCAGTTACTTACCCAGAATGGTATTTTTAGGGTAGTCCATTTGGGTAGTCCATAAGGTAGTCCATGGACTGGGGGTCAGTGTTTTGCCCACTCCCTAAAACAATAACAGAAGCCATGACTCGTGTACCGTCCGGCTCGCGAGGTCCGTACTGGGAAAAAACCGGACCGCTGAGCAGCCAATCAGATCGTGTGATTTCGATGGAGACCGGACCGGGAAAAAATAAAAGCACTTATTTAACCAATAGAAAGCATAGTTTTAAAGAGTTCTGGATCGAAACACAAGTGGAACATGAGAAATGGCTGTGGGAACACGATCCTGAAGGGCAAGTGTGTCCATAATTATCTTAAGGGAAACAAAAAAGTTGATTGCTTTTTGTTCCCTTATTTACCAATGGGAAGGACGTTTTTGTGACAGTTATAATGGACACCGTTGGGACTCCGATTTTGCGGTGTCCGTAATAGAGTGAGTCCCTAATAATACGAGACAAAAGCATTCGAACACATACGGTAGATTTCCGTGGATAGGCTCCGAGGACTATCCGTCACAAAGACCCTTTAGGAGGGTGTTATGCACAAGGCAGTATTATACGCAGGGGGTATTATGCACAGGGATATTCTGGCAGGGATAAAAAGATGCAAGAAAAGAGCCAACACGCATTCTTTTTGCTGACCGTAATACAGCGTTTTAATAGCCGCAATTAACATTTCAGTTAAAAATAACAAACCGTAAAGCAAAACTAGCGTGCCATATAAATAAAAACCAGGCATATTTTTATTCTTAAAAGTTACAAAATACGTTTTCGGAGGGGGGGGGGGGGACTCTCCATGAAGGGGACTATATACAGGAGGATTATACATGACGGTAATAAGCATGAAGTGGAAAGGTGGGTTTAAACACGGGGATGTGACTGTCTACGAGGGGAGACTATATCCATGGAAGTCTACGGTAGTATAATTTGAGCATGTATTTGTGAACTGCGTCATGAATATTGGTTAGCGCGCACACTAATTAATCTTATTTAACAGGATAACTTGGAATATAACGGTCTAGAAAACCACTGACGCCTATTTTCTAATCCGGGACTGAAAACATGTCCGAAGAGCTAGAGAACAGGGTTAAACAATATGTAAGGTCTCTAAGAGGCGCTTATAAAGGCCATTGTTCAAGGGATACTGCCAAAGCCAAGGCGATGATGGAATTAGAGATTTCAGATATAAACAACTTGGAAGCCTTGTTCAGAGCTGTTAGAAAGACGAACCGAGCTGAAATTTCACAAATGGACCGAACAATATTGATGTCTTTGGACGACGAAGACACCATAGAGAAAGCAACTGAAGAACCTCTGGATTATAACGCTGAGATCACTGGCTGGAGACGTGAGATTACTAGGTTTCTAGAACTGAAGAAGAGCGAGGAAGGCAAACCGGATAGCCAGTTCCAATCTAGCAGTAGGGGCCATTAATTTGACAACATTAATGTTGAAAACATTTGGTGGAGACTCCTTGATTGGCTCACATTTTGGGATGGGTTTAGCTCGGCCATATACAAGAATTCAGATTTAAGCAACAGTGACAAAATGAACATAAGGAGGCTACTATTGTATTGTATTTTATTGATTCGCCACTAATGAAACTTACAAAGTAAATAATACAAAGTAAAATATACAAAGGTTAGTGGCGAGAAAGCCTAAAAAGAAACCATTAAGGGCTTTTGTGAATTTAGGCTTCCTCTTAAAACTAACAGCAAGTGGATAGATATGACGAGTAACTATGACGAACTTTTTTTTTTTTTTTTTTTTTACATGTATTCTTAATAATAACTAATCATGATTAATATTTACGAAAGAGATAAGATTTTAAATTTACTTTGAAAAGAGAAAGGGAGGCGGAGTTAATAAGTTCAGTATCAAGTGAATTAAATAACTTTGGACCTTGAAAGTATACAGAAAACTGCCTTATGTTGGGAGTGCGAAAAGCTGGAGCATTTCTAGTGTTGTAAGTATGGACTTGATTATTTGATAAAAACATGTTGAATTTGATTGGCAAAAGACCATTTTTGTAGGAGTACATAAATTGTCCTATCTGTAACAAAAGAATGTCATGGAATTTGATTATGTTTAGTTCTTTGAAAATAGGATCAGTGTGAGCATCACATTTAGTCTTCATTAGGATTCTAATGACACGTTTTTGAAGCAGTACTATACGACGAAGATTGGATGGGTAAGTAGAGGCCCAGACTAAATTACAATATTGAAGGTAAGGATAAATCATTGCATAATACAGTGTACATAAAGACGTTTTGGAAAGGTAAAAACTAGATTTAAAAACTATTCCTACAGATTTCGATATTTTGTTGGCTATATGAGAGATATATGGTTTCCAAGATACATGTTCATCTAGTATTACCCCTAGAAACATGGTTTCTTTCACCCTACTAAAGGGTGAACCAGGCTCGAGTAAGTTCTGGAATACCTCTGAGTAACGAAAACTATAGTAGAGCTGTAGAACTGTTACAGGAACATTATAGTTGAAGCCAAACGCTAGTTAACTCGTATATGGATGCACTAGTTAAGATTTCATCACCCACTAATGACGTCAAGAAGTTAAGCTTTCATGATTCATGCGAGAGTTACGTTCGATTGCTAGTAGGCGCTTGCGTAGTAAAACAGATTCCTATGGGAGTCTGTTAATTCCAATACTTCTGAAAATACTCCCTGAGGAGATACACCGTTTACTATTCAAAAGTAATAAATGAGCAGATAATTCCTTGGACGAACTTAGGGCCGCACTCCAGCATGAAATAGAAACGCGTGACAAATGTCACTAGGCGTTTTCAGTAGATCAGTCGCCATCAACGTCTGAACAGAAAGTTGTGCTTTCTGCTGGAGCCTTGATATCTGTTGTGTCTGGCAGACAACCAAGTATAAAGAGTGACACGAAAAGAAACAAGCAGCTAGTGTATTTACTGCAGTGGTCAAAACAGACGAGATAAATGTGGCAAGGTACACTCCGTAGATGAAAGGATTGCTATTCTTCGTCGCCAAAGAAGGTGTTTCAACTGTTTGGGCACGTACCATATGGTGAAGTAATGCTACTCCAACGTACGCTGTGCTATTTGCAAGAAGAAACATACGCGCCAATACGTAAGCCAACAATAAAGAAAGTATAACGGCAACGGAGGAAACAGAACAGCAAAAGCACAATTTGTCCACTCGTGCAGGTTAGACTCATATTTATCAACCAGATATCACGATTTTGATGCAGTCGGCTCTTGTTACAGTCGCCGGTCCAGAAGGGCGATACCAGCTAGCTAGAGTTCTATTGGACACTTGTTGTCAGCGACGTTTTGTATCAAAGGTTCTTGCTGAAAAAACTTGGAGTAGAAGTTGAGAGGAAGGAAGTGTTAGGAATGCCCACGTTCGGAATATCCGAGACTAAAGTATCGGAATACGATTTTCTTTCTTAACTGACGAAGAGAGTCACTGTTTTAGTAGTCATCTCGCCAATCACGCCACCAATCTCCATGAAGCTTAATAAACCAGAGTGGTTAGATTCTCCACAGCTGAAACCGGAGAATGGCGCAGTGGTAAGCGCTTCACCTCTCACCTCTGCACTGTGACCCGGAATTGATTTCCAAGCGAAATGTGAGTTGAGTTTGTTGGTATCTTGCCCTTGCTCTGAGGGATTTTCTTCGGTTTTCCTCCCTTCTCAAAAAACAACCGACATCCGACCATTCTATTCGACCCGGGAATTCTTCGAATACTTAATTACAAGCCACTGGCTTGAGAGTCCCGGTAACGGCTTCCTGTATCTCGACGTAAACTAAACGTTTTCTTTTTTCTTCTTAAAGCTTGCCGATTCAGTAAACAAAGTCAAAAAATGAAAGGTCGAAGTTATCGTCGGTGACTACTACGAGGTCATCAAATGAGACAATGGAATATTGGCTACGAATAGCAGATTTGGGTGGTTTAATGGGAGGCCATGTTCATCAAGAAAGCATCGGGAACAAATGGGTGACGTACTATAGAATAGACGTCATACAGAGAGAAGTACAAGATATGAAACTTGATCAAATCTTTTCCAGATTGTGGGAAATAGATGCAGTTGGCACATCTGAAGATATAAAGCAAGAAGACTAGATTCTGCGTCGATTCAGAGAGTCTGTCTGTCATTTTATGAAAAGGAAGGCCTTATTACCATCGACCCTAGACTTGTGAAAGAAAAGACAAAGAAGCTTGATCAATCGTTTGGAAACGAAGGACGCCAACTGCATAAAAAAATACCACAATACGATACAAGGTCTACTTTCTCGAAACAAGGATTTATCGAGAAAGTTGACGACCAACATCATCATAATGGCGTTCTGCATTACCTAACACTTCTACCCGTGTTCAAAGAAGACAGTGCAACGACCAATATGAGAATTGTAAATGACGCGTCTGCAAATATATCATCAGGACCAATAAACCTAAACGACTGTATGTATGCAGGACCTTCGCTCTTGGACGAACCGTCAGGGATTATCTTGCGATGTCTTGTATTCGCGCAGGCATTCACAGCTGACACAGAGAAGCGTTCCTGTAAATAGATATTAAGGAAGAGGACAGAGATGCAAGAAGATTCCTTTGGCTAAAAGATATCCGGCTAGCTACCGATTTTTTCTTGTAGTATTTGGGACAGCACCATCGCCGTTTCTCTTAGGAACAACTATCCGACATTATTTGAATAGAAAAGGAGATGACTGGGTTGTGAAGGACCTAAAAGAGGCAATGTACATGGATAACGTTGTGTCTGGCGTTTGAAATGACGCGAAAGCAATGGAATATTATCGACGTTCTCGATATCTCTTGCAAACTGCAGGCATGAATTTCCGCCAGTGGACAACAAATGCAAAACCCCATAAAAAAAATATCAAGATAAGACAGGAGCGGCTAGTATTGTAAAAGTCCTGGGCTCATGATCATCTGAAATTCAGACACTGATACGCTACTGCATCACTGAAGAGTCTAGAGAAAACAACGAAAAGATCTGTGCTCAACGAAGGCTGAAGGTGACCTCGGTGTCTGGGTAGCGAATGACCTTACCTGGACCAAGCAAGTGTACGAACAGTCGTCGCGTGCAAACAAGCTCCTCGGCTACCTCAGGAGGAACACACGGTGCATTCGAAGCACCGCGGTGAGGCGTACACTATATCTAGTACGCCCTCTCATCGGGTACGCCACGCAAGTCTGGGCGCCACAGGCCATTGATTTAATTACTAGGTTAGAAAGAACTCAGAGGCGTGCCACGAAATACTAGGTAGG